>WBMZ01003873.1:0-93926 GCA_013400975.1 Atrichornis clamosus
GGGCAGGGCCGCGCAGGCCGCTCGCCAGCGGGCAGGAGCGCCTGACACACCAGCCCCGCCGAGGGACCGCGCCGGGCAGCGGGGCAGCCCGGCCCGGGGACCTCCAGCCCGGCCTCTGCTGCCGCGGCGGACACGGGGCTGCCTCTCCGAGCAGTGCCCGCTCTCCCAGCGCGCCCCTACCCCTTGGCGTGCTCGGCCTCCTCCTCATTGTCGCCATCTATGCCGCAGGTGTCCTGGTCATCCAGCTCCAGGCTCTGCTGGCTGGCCGCAGACTCGCTGTCCTCCGCCATCACGGGGGAAGGAGGGCGGGGAGGGGCGGGGGAGCCTGTGAAAGAACCGGGGCGCACGGGCAGACGCGGTCCGGAGCAGCTCCCTCTAGCTGCGGTCGTTCCCCGCGCCGCCGCCGGGGGACGAGGAGGCGGCGGGCACCGGGGCTACCCGGCCGCTGCCACCACCCCGCGGGGACCGGGGCGGGGCCGTGCGAGGAGCGCTCCGCGCCCTATTGCGCCGTGTCCCGCCCTGCCCTGCCCGGCCCAGCCCCGCACACCCAGGAGGTGCCGCCCCTGGGCCCGGCCTCGCGCTGGCCCCCTCATGCCGAGAGCCAACCCGCTTCCCCGGCCTTCCACGGGCCTCGGGACCCCGCTCCGTGGGCGCTGTCCTCAGTCGGGGGAGCCCCGGCTTGTGCAGCCCCGGCTTGTGCAGCCCCGGCTTGTGCGGCCCGCGAGGCTCCGGGGACCGGGCCTGCAGCCGCCAGGCCTCGGCAACACCGGCGTGCTTTCTGCCGGCTGCCCGTGTTTCCTTCGCACACCATAAACACTTGGACGCCCAAATTATTTTGATAGGTCTCATTAGAGCTTTAGTAGTGACTCCAGGTTTGCTGCTAGATGTAAACAAAATATCCAGATGCTTATGACAACAAATTGGAAGAAAGGAAGAGAGAAAGGCAAATAAATTCCTTCAGATGTAACTCTGCCTAGCTGCTCCCACTACTGTCAGCCACTAAAGAACAGACCACTGTCTAGGGGACCCACTACACCACCATAAAGCTCAGCTTTCTGGATCTCTCCCTATTCTACTTCTCTGTCCAGGTTCTGTCTCTCCTCTGCTCTCTGTAACAGATGCAGTTCTAGGTCTGTCCTGGCTACACAAAACTGACCTGTGCTTACAATTCTGAGAGGCTTTGAGCCACCTCAAATGCAGGTGGGAGTATAGGCCCAGATCCACAAATGGACTTTGCCGTTGCCATGTTTAACTTTTTCCTAGTTGACTCCCGGAGCAAACTCCAGGACTCAAAATGAAGCCGTACAAACACTCAAATACTTTGGGCATCTTGGCGGCCAACATGAGTGCAAGAGAACTCCAGGCTACTGAGGGAGGAGCCATCTAGTTCAGCAGTAAGAAATACGGGGGGATTGGGAAGCCTAAACTCCGAGGGCTGTACAGGGATTTGTCAGATCTCAGCTGCTTGATGAACCATCAGGTGAGACTGTGCAGTACGTGGTCAGGGTCATACCATGCCTCTCTTTGCTCTTCTGCAACTGAATAAAGCCAGCCAGGCACAGGTATCGTTTCCCTCAAGCAGCCAGACATAATCCAGACTTGTTTACCTGCCTGGTCACACCTATTAATTACATTGCATTAAGGTGCTGATATATAATACAGCATCCAGGCTATTGGCATCATCTGATTAGTCCACGTGTTTTGAGTATTAAACACTGCAGAAGAAAAGTACCTGAAATTTTCATGCAGTCATAGGATTGCTCACACCTTTACACACCACACTTAAATATTCACGGCATTAATAGTTTAAAACGGATTTGGATTGCAAGTAATAATCATAATAAATGACTTGGTGTAAACATTTTTTAATCTTGTAAATTGGAAGCAAAACTGATCCCAATTGAAAATTACCTGATATTTCCCTATTTTCCTAATTAACATTAAAAAAAGTTATTGAACAAATATATTTAGACTTTGCTTCGTACAAGTGTCTACTGGTACTACTTCCCATTGGTTTTTTTTCAGTTGGCTGCTCTTTATGGTAAAAACTTAAATACTGTCTTCCTTAATTCTGAATGAGTGGCAAGGGTAAAAGAATACAGATTGAAAATAAACAGAACAAATGCACAAGAACACTCCTGTACAGTTGTTACAGTTAACAGCAGCATGGTAGAAATGGTTAGGGCATGAAATGAGCTTGTGATCCCGTATGTTGTACACCTGTATCCCTGTGAGATCACATCTCTGATCTTTATGGTTCATCTCACCCACTTTACCTCTTTTTAGCCCTCCCTGCATACCACGCTCAGTGAGCTGCAGCCTTGCCTATCTCCCACAGCCCACTTGCTGACAGCCTGCAGCACTGGCTGCAGCATTGGCTGCAGCATTCAAACTGAGGGACAAGCACTCTCAAAACATCCCACTCTTTCTGCTGCACTCTCATTCAACTCTTTTTTGTTTAGTTCCATTTTAAAATGCAGCTCATACCTTACCTCTTCTATTTTACATCTTACCTTTGCACAGAACCATCTACTTCTCCGTGGGCTATACACCACTGAAAAGGGTTAGGAATTTACACGCATAGTGAAAACATATCAGAGCATTAAAAAATGTGTATGATAAATACAAATGCTTGTGCTAAAGGGCATAAGTGATACAGATAGAAAGACTTCCATCCTGTTAACACCGCTAGTAGAGATTTCAGTTTTCTGAAGCATCTGTTTTTGATGGCTGTTGGAAGCAGGATACTTGTATCATCACACACAGATTCAAACTGTTCCAGCATTGCTCTCCTCAGTTCCTAGGGTCTCTAGCCCCAAAAGGTAAAAAGATATTTAATAATCAGAATTGACAATTAAATAATTATTACAAATATATATATATTTTGCATTTTAATGTCTATTTTTATTCTAACTAAGACCCCTCTCAAACTATGCATGTGAATGAGAATTAGTGGTGACAGATTTTTTGCCAAAGATGGTGTTGACACTGGTGCTGCAGGAGCTCTGACCAATACTCAGCAATTACTTCTGCCCATCCAATCTCCAAATCAATCCAATTTACTCCTGTCAGCTCTCTGCAATCAGTTCTCCCACTAGCCTTTTACAGTTCCCCCTATCCATGTGGCTGCTGTTTCCTTCTCTTTGCAGGGAGGCTGCAGGTACAGCCGAGATGCTTTCTTTCCCTCATTCTGGATGAAGGGAGTGATAGATACGTGAATTATTCTGTCTTGACCATTTCAGTACTTTTTTCCAAAATTAAAGTTTTCAGAGTTTTCTTTTTGTCTGTTTCAGTTAGTTCTTTACCCCCAAACAAAAAGAAGTCCTTTCTGTGACAGATGTGCCTTCTGGGTAGTTAGAAACAGATTAACAGCATGGTTCAGGATGCACACCTACTGCATAGAGAATTACACTGAATTAAGAAGTGTGTCATAGACATAGTGCCTTCCCTATGAAGACAGTGGAAAATCAGACTCTATTATAACACTTCAATTTCTATGCAATTTTTTTTAGATTTTACAGTAAGATTTTACCCTTCAGAATTTTACAAATTTGTGCAAAAGAAAAGACTCTGTCAAGTGTGCAACAATTACAGAGTAACTTACTTAAAATACAGATATTAGACAAGCTTTAATCACAAAATGTACACATCAGGTCTAGGCTGCAAGGCAAGTGTGAATAAATCTCATGGAAGTTGGAGGCACAGCAGAAACTCAGCATCAAGCATGGTTTTGATTCTGCAATGTCAAAGCACAAGGACAATTAACTTAATTAATACAAGCCTTTATGGGCTTATGCCGGTTCTTCCAGTCAGTCAAGGTGAGCGACCTTCACTTTGCCATTGCTTGATGTCGAAATGCCAAAACTAATATTTAAGCCAGTTTTTAGATGAAATACATTTATACACGTACATGTGAATGTGTCTGCACATACACGCATGCGCACGCACACACACACACACACACACTTATGCAGGTATACCTTCAAGGATTTCAAGGAATAAAAGACCAATCCAGCTGTCAAGATAAAAACATTCCTCACTGGGGGAACCTATCATGTTTTGCTTCTCTCATTTTTATTGTGTTTAATACAGACTACAGGGTGTTAAATACAAGTTAGAGCAAATGGCATAGATATCCTCGCCAACACCTAAAAGTAGCTTTAGTGAAAAGTCTAATATTAGAGTGTCACAATATGTCCCATTGATGTTGGCCTCACAGCGTGGCACAAGACTGAAGGTAGAATCAGGGAGTTGGGTTTGTAGGAGGGGCAGTCCCTGAAGAGAAGGGAGAGAGAAGCCAAGGCACACAGCCTCTGATCTCCAGGGGCAGGGGACACTGGGAGAAAGGCCCTGTCCTAAAAGCAGGTAGGTAAGGGTAAGTTATCCTGCAGGAGGGCAAATCTCCTGCTGTGTTACTTTTTCATGCAGATTTTCCTGAGTTTGAGATGTGGTTCTGGCCTCTTACTTTACTTACGGAGAACTTCCAGAAAAGATGTGGAAGGAACAGAATCCACCTGGAACATCTTGTGGTGCATATGCCACAGCCAGAGCTGCAAGCTCCAGCGTAAGAGCACGACAAGGATGAGGTTCTACCTAGGGAGAGGAGAAGCTGAGAAGCCAACATTGCTGGGACTGCAGTTGTGAAAATCTGGCATGGGTTGGGGATAAGACAGTCCTGATACTTTTTAAACTCCCTACAACCAGTAAATCACCAAAACCCTTTAAAAATAATGCTTAGAACAGAACCCCTTTAAATAATTTCTTCCAGCTTTGATGCCCAGCAGGACCAGCTGTTCCTTTGAAAGCGGGATTTCTTGTCTCACAGCATTATTTCGAGCATCATTTTCCTACCTTTATAATATAAAACTGGCATGAGCATTCCTCAGTTTTATTTGGTTTATTGAGGAGTCTGTATTTCTAGTCATGTGAACACAAAGTTCTTCTCTACAGAATTACAAAAATAACCTGTAAGCAAGTGTTTCTTTTGTACCTCCCTGCTGTCATCACATTTTCCTTCCCTGTGGCTATAAGTTTCCAAGGCACAATAGCTATTTAATGATCAAACACACTAACTGGCACTGTTCATTCCTAGAAGAAAAGCACATCAATAAAACAAGAAGTACTTCAGTTAAGTGATAATAGAGCAGGTGCCACAGTTTGCAACGTAATAACCTGTGGATACCAGAGGATTACAGATGAAAAGAACGAGATACCCTTTCTGTTATTACTGAGAAATAGAAGACCATACCTGGTCTCAATTTAACAGTTGGAATTACATGAGTAACATAAAAAAATGCCCCTCTATTCTGAAAATGGCATTTGACTGCTGCCTATTTGTTTACCTGAAGCTCCAATTCCAATTGTTTTATAGCCCGGAAATGAAAATACCAGATATGATAAAAAGATAGTGTGTATATATATATTACTGCATATATCATAATACTATATATATAATAAATCATATACATGCATATATATATGTGTATATATATGTACATACATAATATGAGTAAAGTTAGCATTGAACCTGCCAGCTTACAACTGTCTGTAAGCAGAGGAATACAGAGCCATCAGTGATGATGCATTTTGATTTGAATGGAGATGTCATAAGCTGAATACTCCCCCAGCTAAGAGGCTGGGCAAGGTCTCCCAGTTGACAGGATCTCTGCACTTGGACTCACAGCAGGCCAGGAAACAACAGATGATCATGTGCCAGCTGCCTACTGGTGTTATTAAAGTAGTTAATTACGTGTTTGTGTGATAAACTGTGCTTTACACGCAGTGTGGCTGGAGAAGCAGTTCACCACCAGGTGGCAGACACCACAACTTGAATTGCAAATGCTAAGGAGACCCAAACGGCAGCAGTGATTCAGAAAAACCTTATCTGTCACACACGTATTTCAGAAAAGCAGACAGACACTCTTCTCCTTTGACCAAGTCCAAGGATGTACTGGATGGGACCTTGCCACGCCCCAAGTTATTGCCTATTGATAGTTGAAGAGGTACGGTGTTACAATAAATTCTAATTTCCAGATGAATTCTTGTTGGTTAAGAAAAAAAAAGACTTTTTGGTTCACTAGGGACCTTCCTAGAGAAAGAATAAATATCTAATCCAACACTTGCTCATTTATACCTGAACTATTCTATAGGCTAAACCCTACATGGCACATTGGATTTCTTACCAATTTCAACCGTATTGATTTAGAATAGTGAAATAAAATTGTCCCCTAGAGCATTCACGGATAGAATGAAGGGCAGAAAATGAAAACATTGCCAAGGTATTTCAAGAGTGCTTAATTCACTCAATTCACTCTACTAAAGTTACTTAGTCCACCCTGTAACAAAGACAAGCATAATGAGCAATTTCCAAACGTTGGGCCCTCCTTTGTAATCTGTTCATCTCAGATCAGTACCACAATTTTATATCATTTGTGTAATGTGTTAGATTGCAAATGCTCTGAGGCAATAACCAGTTTTTGTCCCTGTATTTGCAGAGGGTTTAGCATGCTGGTACCCTGACAAAGCACTTAAATAATAGAAGTTCATTATCACAATAAGTCAAGGTGCTTTACAGACAATTTAATAAGCTTTGTGAAGCAAGTATTTGAGCAGGAACAAAGTGGAAGCTGGGGGACAGCCACGAAGTGAATGGACTCTTAATGAGTGTATTAACTCTCAACAGTGCTAACATTTCAGAGGCTGTATATAAATGGACTTTGAGGACTTGTTTCTAGTATTTTTTTAAGACCAACATATTTTCATTATTTTCATAAGCTTTGTCATTACAAACTTTTGCATTTTTTCCACTAATACTCGCCATCATAAAATAAGAAAACAATTGCTTTTCTAGGTGATCTTCTACATGGACTAAGATGACTTGGAGCTGCTGATGCCAAGACCTATTCAAGTTATACTTTATTCTCTATGTTTTATAAGCTTTATTGGTACTTGCTTCACTGTGCAACTGCAATGTACAAGCAACGAAATTCTTTGTATTTTACCTTCCTCAGTGAGTTTCTGAAAATTAAAACATGGAACTTGTCACTGGACTTCAAGATTAGGTACAGCGTACTCTAATCTCAACCTGTTATCTGATCTGTGTTACTCTGTTTGAATTTCATTTAGCATATGGCCCAGATGTGTTGGATATAGAGAAACACTATAAAATAAACTATATCATGAACTATCAAATGAACTATATATTCTGCAAAATGAAACTGTCACACCTATTAAAAAATGCTATTTTAAAGGAGATTTGCAACATACCTGCATTGTGTTTGTTCAGATATATCTGCTGTATTAGGACAACAACTCATCAAAGCATCAAACGATGTGTTTTGAACATAAAACCAACACAATTAAAGAAACAAACCACTGCAATTTAATAGCAACAATCTCACTTTACAAGATAGTAACTATGGAAACTTTGCAAAGGAATGTGAAAAGAGAATGTAATTAAAAATAACAGATTTAAGACAACAAAAAGTTGAAAATTAAATAGCACAATAATTCTAGTATGCGGAAATTTTATCCAGAATGTTTTCTTATGCAGCATTCTGATGAAAAAGTGACACACTATTACCGGCACTTACTGACATTTGATAAATACCATTCCTTTAAAGTAGTATTATTCTTTCAGTGACCTTGCACAAACTGACAGTAAGTAACCCAGAGCCCAAAAACCAGTTCACAGGTGGTCAGTATAAAATTCCTAAACAGAACAGAAAAGGATCTGGAACACACATGATGAGTAAAACATAATTCACTGCTAATATGGTGATTTCAATATTCAATGCACTCCACAGTATTTTAGATTTTTTTTTACAACATATACCACTTTCAAACATGAATCAAAGCGAAACAGAGGTGATCTGGCTTTGTGGATGGAAAGTAGCATTGACCTGGGAACTAGGAATCAATTCCTGACTAGAGATCAGATTTCCAGGTAAGACACACAATGAAATGGAAATTACAACACTTGTTTCCTATGAAAACCTTGACATTTACTGAAAATAAAGCAATGAAACTGAGTTGGGGCTTATTATTAAAAATTAAATAGGAACTATATAGCACTTTAATCACTTTAGAGATTATTTAATAATTAACTTTAGTAAGTATGACTGCTGCTAATCTGCATAAAAATAATTGAATGAAACATGAAAAACTGAATGTGTATGAAGGATTCCACAAGCATGGAAGTCACATACCTCCTTTGCTTTGAACCCAATTAATGAAAAAGTGAGAAGAGTGCAATAGTATGAGTAACCACAGAAATCCTAAGAAGAAAACTGGTCCCATGGGAAGTGTGACTCCACAGGGAATTTTGGTGATACTAGGATTTCATTTCCAAAATCTTCAGTGATACATAAACAAACAATTGTATGTTTATCAAGATACAGAGGATGCTTTTCTGAACAGGGGTCTAAATTTCAGTATTGAAACTGAGAACTGCAAAAGAAAATTAGTCATATGAGCATAAATATGCACAGGGAAAGTGAAACCAAAGTAATTTTCTTTTTAAATAACATAAAATAATGTGATAACCACCAATAGAAGAAAAAATCCACAAAGATACTTTTTGAAGTTTATTTTCTATTATAATTTTTGGATAACCAAGCAGCTCTGTATGGAAAAAGCACAGAAGAGTAATTCTGGCACTTTTGGATAGTACATTTTTTTTTCCCCAAGTTTTTCTAGACACATTCAGTCCACTTGCTCGGTCAATAGTCCATTTTATATGAGCATGATTAGCTCATGTGATTCCAGAGGAAACTAACAATATATACAGTCAATGAAACTATCTTCTTGGCTACTCTGGGCCCTTTAAAATGTCTTCTAAGTCTATCCTGGCTAAACAGAATCCACAATATACATGATAGCTACAGAATACACTGTACTGAAATGAGAAATGCTCAGCACAAAATGGGACTCTTGGCATGCAGCTTAAAATAAAAGGTAGAAGTTCAGAAGTTTATAAAATCTCAAATGGGGTCAATTAAAAGGACTTAGCAAAAAAAGGGACTGTTCATTGTTACTGTAAAAAAGGCACTTTGAGAAAATGGGACCAGAATTGGAGGAATCTTAGTCGACACAAAGTTCAGTTTGGTTTCATAAAAAGGCTTCAACGCTAAGGGATGCTACTCAAGTTTCCTGCAGTTGTACATTAAAATAAATTGCTGAGTAGTTTATAATAAAGGACATAAAATGTTTACAACCAACTTGTAAAATTAAGAAAAGCATAGTATAAGCAAAATATTACTAAAAGCAGCAATGCATAGCCTTTCATTGAGATAATGCACAATTTTGGACACCACGTGTCAAACTCCTGTTTTTAAGATACTTTCAGTAGCATTATCAACATAAAATTGGCCTACAAAACAAAAGCTTTACTAGCTCCTATTCACAAGGAGATTGAGGTCATAAACCAACCAAACAATTTGTCAGTATTTTCAACATCCTGGATGACCAATATCAAGTATATGGAGTAACAATCACACTCTTTGTTCAGCTATCTCTCTGGAGACAGCCGTTAAATCAGAGGAATGATTTTAATTCTTTTCTAACATTTACACAGTAATGCATTTAAGTTCTTTCAAATGTTGCTCACCACAGTTTGTTTTCTCTTTTCTCTCCACAACAAAAAAAACTAAGAAAAAAGAAAAAAAAAATCAAGCACTTCCACAGAAAGGATATTTGGCAATTTTATACTCCACTGAAGGGTGGATTTTCACAATAGCTCACTTTAGATTGAAAGTCATTAGTGGTCTTTCCTCTCGTTTCTGCCAAGGACTCTTCTTATCTTCACCTTGGTCATCTTCCTCATCCTCCTCATCCTCATCCTCATCATCTTGAACTGATGTTCCGTGCTCAGGACTAGTTAATGGCTCTGGTTTGGTATCCACAGTTCTGGTTTCCTCCTGCAGGCTGGGCAGCTGCACACCACTTCTCTTACTGGTGCCTTCTAGGAGGCATCGGAGAGCATTGTCCTCAGGGCTACAAACCGCTGTCCCACACTCGCTGCCACTTTGGTCCATATCATCCAAGTACACAAGCTGTGTGTAAGCTGTGCTATCTGAAACCTTCCGCTCTCTCTGCTGGTGCTCCTGCACCGGGGGGTGACTCTGTGCTGCAGACAGATGATCTCCTCTTCCCTTTCGGGCAGATTTTGGTTCATTCATATCAACACCAGAGTCCAAGCTGGCATCGTTACTGCCATTCCTACCAGCTCTTTGGAGATCAATGTATGAATGTCTAACGTGAGCATTTGAACGTCCATCTAGAGAAACAAACCACGCTCGAGGATGAGGCAACGGCTTTCCACCTCCTAATTCCATCAAAGCCTTTTCTGTAAGAAGCTGCACTTCGCTATTCATTTGAGCCAGGGATGCTTCGTTAAGTGAGGCAGGAATGGAAATAGATTCGGACATGGAAGCATTTTGCTGACTCCACTCAGCTGCACCTGCATCTTGCAAATGTTGCTGAGATATTGCTTGGGATGCCAACTGCTGGGGCTGCAGCTGTTGTGGGGGGTGTGGGAAAAGCCGTGCGTGAGGGTTAGGAAGCTCAGCCTGAAGTCTTTCTATATCAATCTGCGGGTCAGCTGGGACAACCAGGGGCTGGCTAACAAAAGGGTGTTCTCCAGGCAACTTCATGTAATGACCTGGGATGACCAGTGCAGGCAAAACCTTTCTGTAAACACTGTCATTGACTTGGTCAACAGAATTGCAGCAGATTAACTGACCTGGTCGAGGGAAAGATGTAGGTCTTTCAAGGTGATCAACTGAACGAGACATCATACAATCAGTAGGTCTGCAGTCCAGCAGCTCTTTTTCAGGGGCTGAAGGTGTGGGGTATATTTGTTCCTGAATATTGTATTTACTTCCAGTAGCAATATGGTTCATAGATACTTGAATTTCTCTCTCTTGCTTCTCAAACAAAGGCTGAGACAGCATAGCATTATAACTTCTCCTATACTCATCTTTGATAGGGGACTCATGGCCTTCAGCTGTTTCTGTAGATTTTCTTGTCTTTAGAGGAAAGCTATCTGCTGATTTGTGGTAGTCTTTTCTTAGAGACCCGCTGGGAGTCAGGTCATCCAAGGAAATTCTGCTCTTGTCTTTTTCCTTGTCAGAGAGCAGTTCCTCTCGGGAGCTAAACTCCTGGGAAGTACTGAAAGAGTGTTTGAGCATAGGTGTATGCATATCTGCTTCTCCAGTAGGTGACACCATCTCCATGTGGACAGCACTGATTAATTCCTTTGCCCCTGAGTTTTCAGTGTGTCCATTGCTAGCAACGGACAACCCACCAGGAAATTCAGACTCACGACGTGAAAATATTAAATTTATATGGGACATTGAGGTTGCTTGATCCTTCTTAGAAGTGTCCAGTGCTGTCGAGAGTTGCAGTTTCTTATGGTGTTGACGTGGTCTTAAACATTTTCTTCTATAAAAACCAGTAACAAAAGAAGTTACACATTTATGACTGTTGTACACAGAAACAAGAGAAGCAAGTGTGTCTTAACAGCAGATTTTTAAGCAGTGATTAGTATTAGGGGAATTGAGCTTTCATTACATAACTTAAAAATTAAAAGCTTATCCCAGCAGCAAAGATAAAATTAAAGAATAACTAATGTCAATTGGGAAATATCTCAAGTACCAATTACAAATTGGAGTAAATGTCTGGAGAAGGCAAATACAAAATCACTAATTAACAGGCACTTGCTGATAAAAGTTTAACATTCATTTTAAGATAAGACTAATAGAAAGATCATTTGCAAATGCATAACAGGTGCAATGACAGAGATCTTGAACCTATGCCCGTGTTTGATAGGAAGTTACATGGAGAACACAGGTACAGATGTGTGTGATTCATTCAACTACCATCCTACCAAAGGCTGGGATTGTATATGCTGCATGTAACCAGCAACACAGGAAATTTGATCTCACTGTTTCTTCCTTTTTCAAGTGTCTGCTTGCTTTTTTTTCCCCCCAAAGTAAAAATGTTTCAATACAAAAGTTTTTAATTTCATAAGCACAAAAAACTTGTATTTTCAATAAGAACTAAGTAACCAGGATGGTGAATCTTACCTGCAATAATACAAAAGCAGACACAGCAAGACTAGAAGTATGAGAGCCATCCCTCCTAGAATTGCCAAAAGAAACATTGTGTGATAGCTGGTAATGTCGTGTGTTACAACGGGACCTGGAAGGCCAGAAAAGAGAATTTAGACCTGTAACAACATGCAAACAGGAAGAGGAACAACAGTCAAACAAGGAGAGGAACACCTTCCCTTGTTATCAGGGTGCTAAGCAACACTGCCGCTCATAGCCCTGGTGCCTACTGAGCAGACCATCCCTGGAGAAGGGAGCAAGTTGTGGAGAAAGCATGTGCTGGTTTTCATGACTGCAAGTCCAACTAGATCATTTTGTGGAAAAGCAGTTAGTTTCAATGGGAGCATGCATCAGTGAATGCTGCCTTCCAGGTCCTAATGCTGACACCGTGTGCCCAAGCTCTCACCACTGGAGAAAAGCCATCCGAGCATCTCCCAGCACTGTCATGCACGAAGCAGCACTGTGGGCAACAACTGCTCCTTCACATCTGTGGCACCTCACACTAAACAGTACAGACAGTGCACTACAGGATTCCCTGGAAGATGTGCTGGTGCTCTGAAGTCTAGATCAGGCCAAGCAGACCTCCAGTAGCTTTAAAAAACAGGCCACTAGTGAAACAGTGTTGTAACTCCAGGTTTAAATAATGCTTAGTAAATGTTCTAACATACAAAGGAATGCACACATGTGGACAACATCTGTTCACAATTATGCATGTGTAACCCTGTTGGTTTGTAAAATCCTTATGATAATTTTGAAATAAAGATCCAAATTTTCTTCTGCAGGCAAGGAGGTACAGCACTAGCTGGCAGACTAACATGCATGTACTGTGAAGGACAGCAAACTCGGCCAACTTGGAGGTTCTAGGCCATGAGGCTTGCAAGACCTCATCTGTGGATCTTGAGTGGTCTGTAGAGCCACTGCTAGGAATACAAAGCTCATTTTTGAGATAAGAAATCAAATAGATTCAATTAGGAGATAAAATATGCAAAACCACATTAACTCATTAAAAATAACATAAATAATATTGCATTTGGGAAATCTAAATATTTATACATTCTGTCCTACCACTACCTTTACATAATTGATTGTTACTGCTGCTTCAGGACATTAAGCAAAAACAAGACAAGATAAATCACTTGAATTTTTCATGAAAATGTTGATCCCATTGCAACAAAGTTTTAGGAACTCAGATCTAGCCCTAGAAGGAAGGAAAAGTAAAATATAAGTAGAAATTCTACCATACAAGTTGAACTGCAAGGGCAAATAAGCCTTCTCCTGTTAAGAGTTACAAGCCTTGTAACCTTAGAGTTACAAGCACAATCTCATTACTAGTGTAACTTCCTTGCAGTCTGGGACAGAGCTGTATTGGGAAACGTTTGGCTCAAAGCAGTTACTTTTTCTTAACGTACAATGTATGTGTAAAATTCCCTTAAATTCTATATGATGGCTTATTCAGATCTACACCTGCCTCTAAACTCTGTTCAGCAATGAATCAGCTGAATATTCCAGCAGTTTCATTTAATAGGACCTCAAATAAAAAGCTTGCATATTATGAAACAACTTCATGATATATAGACTTTAAAACTTGTCCTCATGTAAGAGTTTGTTTTGTTGGTTAGATATAGTTTATTTAGCTTGCACAGCCAAGGCAAGAATGTTTTCATTTCTACTGGATGAGGTTTTCAGCCAGAAAACCTAATAAAGAAAATCTCTAAGAGGAGGAGTTCTGGATGTTTTTTTCTGATTGATTGTCTCTTTTATGCACAGAAATATCTCAGATTATTGGTGGCTGAAGAACTATAACCAAGAAATCTGAGTCAGCCACAGACAGAAAAAAAGGAAGCACAAGATGCAACATTAATAATCTCCATAGTCACAGAAGCACATGTACTTAATGCCTAGTTCAAAGCCATTTTCTGCAGTTATGCCAAGAGGCTTGCAGATGGCAACCAGTGAGCTCATCTACTAATGCCACTTAAAAACACTTCTAGAACTCCTATGCTGTAATTCGCGGTGTAAATGAATCAGTTACCAAGATGAGGAAAAGCATAACTCAGGGAAAAATGGGCATCATCACTGCAAAAGGAAAGAAGTGTCAATCAATCCACTAGTAAACAACTCAGGATAATGTTGGGTTTAGGTGAATCCATCTCTCTGTGTGTTTCCTTACAGGAATGTCACAGTATGTTTTTCTACCTGCTGGAACACCAATTGATGCTAGGACTCCCCTCATTTTCTAGCAATGGCTCTACCAAGCAGTAGTGACATAAATGCATCAAAGCAGGAACACTTTAAAAAGTTCCCCACTGAAATGACGCAGATATTTCGAGCACAAGGGTTGCCCCCCACAATCCCCAAAAGATTTTAGCCCTTTACTTTCAGATTTCTGTTTTCTAATAATCCATTATTGATCAAGCTGGGGCATCTCAGATGAGGTCATTCTGAAAAATATAAACATTATATATGAATAAATAATTACTCAATGCTGCAAGTATCAATAAAATCCGATTCCATCTTACCTGGGATAGTAGGTGACATAGCTGCAACCCAATAGCCCAGCTGAGGTGCAATGTAAGTCCAAGTCAATTGATTCCCTTCTTGTTGTACAATGCCCAAACTACTCTTCAGCCATGTCCCTGTAAATGTAAAGATTGTAGGAAGATGTTACAGATACACTCACACAATGCTCTGCAAACCAGAGGAAAAGCCAAGCAGTAACAAAACTATCAGTGTGTGGTAGGCATTGTGTGTGTTGCTGTGAAGTGGGAAGTTGTGCCTTCTGGTCATTGGCATTTGAGAGCTCCCACAAGCAGTCATCCCCATGGTTTTCTCAGAAGCAAAAATAAAAAAACCCCAAACCCATCTAAGATTAAATAAAACAAACAAATCTTCAAAAACTGCTAAAAGAAAACATTTACTGTCATATTAGGCTCCCCTGTTTTTGAAGAAGGATTTTCCTGAAGCTGATTATATGTAGACAGCCCACCTAAAAATTGTACTTCAACAGACATCACATCTCTCAGACCACACGTGAGTTCTGCACCCTTCCACCAGCCCTGTCTGTCAACTTCTAGAAGACAGAAGAACATGTTTCCTCAAAATGTTAGTTTTCCTATACAGAAGGGAAGCTTCTGAACGCTACTGCCCATGACTGTAGAATTAATTACATTGCAGCATCACTTTGATTAACTGCCTTAGTCATTCAGAATGTGCGTAATACCCCCAGGAGTACTGTTTGGTAACAGATGATGAGCTTTTTAAAACATGTTTCTTAAAGGAAATGGAATAGATTGTTTTTAGAATTATGAAATGATAATTTCAAAATAAATAAAACTAACAATTTTAAAGCAATGTGTTTAAAGTCACATAACTCTTGAGTAGTCCAGATTGACAATCTGACTAGTTGAGAGCTGTTCTACTTCCTGAAGATTAATTTTTTTGCAAGAGTTGGGTTATGAAAACCTTTACAACTGAACCAGCTGAATGCCTTTTCATAATTAATCAAGACTCTCACTCTGGGGTTGTAGGAGAAAAAAAATCACCTTAGTTTCTGATGTATTAAATGCCCAGAATGGCTTGCAGACTGCTGCCATACTCATTCTCTTTGAAGGAAACACAGAATTGCTGGCCTGGACACTGAGAGCAATCACTGAGATGCTGCCCCCGGTGCCAGGCAGTGTTTCCCAAGGCTGCATTCCTGGCTTGGCACCGCCAGTGGTTGCCATAATAGAGGGCATGGCTTCCTTAAGGAGGTTCTTCACATACTTTGGTGGCCACTACCGGGATGCTGATCTGTGCACAGAGAAGGGGTAAACCCGTCTGCACTTCTGTAGTGCAGCCCTCTATTTCTGTGCAGAAGTGGGGGCAGAATGCTGTATTTCCTTTACTCAGCTTCAAATGCTCACTTGAAAGGCAAGCTGCATCATGTACTTGTGACTCCCTTTCCTTTAAATAAGTCTCCTGCGTGTAATTCCCAAAATGGTGCTTTTCATCAGACATCACTCAGGACTAAGCAACAGCATCTTGGATGACAGTCATCTGAATGCTCAGCAGTGAGTACAGAACACACGGAAGAGATGCTGTGGTTGTGTTTGTTGATTTTATAATATATCCAAGATCCTGATGATTTCTTCTGTTTTCCTTAGATTATCCATCTGTGCAAACCCTCAACATATGAGAATGGCTTTTCGGAGTATTTATTTCCTCCCTACTACTGATTTTTCGTATGTAAGACCACCATCTTAGGCTAATAACAAACCCACCTGAATATAGTGAAAGGCTGAGAGGATTTCTAGATCTAGGTGACTATGGCTGCCAGATAGCGACTGTATCTGCAACCAAATTGAATTTGTGGGCAATGGGGAAAAGGAATTACTGATATAATTATCAGCTTTCCAAGTATCATTTCCAGTCTGTACAGGGTAACGATAATCTGTTATTTCATAAAGAAAGTCACACAAGACAAGTAATTTCGATTCATAGTATTAAAAGGACCAAAATCTGTGTATACAGATTTGCACATAGCATCCATAACTGTCGTAGCAGAACCCTTTAATGTAGTTACTAATTTACCTCTCTTAGGGAAACATTTTCAGTAAAACCAAAATGGAATCGTCCACAGTTATGTGTGAAGTTTGTGAAAAAACTAGGAAAAGTAGATTTCTTTTTCTCCACTAATATGGCCACTAACCCTTCAGATTCTTTATCCATGCAATTTTGGGGAAGATGTCATACTAACAGTCCTGAACCACAAGGTCAAAAATAGCCCTTAGGGTTCACAGATTGCTAGCAACTTGTCTCCAAAATGCCATTTTGGTAGAACTTCCGTAACCTTGAACCTTGTAATTTATTTTTTTTTTTCAAGATTTGGATAATGAGAATATGTACCAAGTATTCAAATACACGAGGACATGAAATAAAACTTTAACAGAGATATAAAGTGCTGATTAAAAAAAAGACTATAAGGATTATGTTTCCCGTACTTTTCTTGCCATCTCTAAGCCCTTTAAATTCACACACGAGGAGAATGCAGAAGTACGAAACTTAGCCAAGTTTATTATCTTCATCGTCTATTTCTACAGCTGCCTCCTCGAGCAGAAGCTATTACTGATTCCCTCACTAGGGGGAACTTGTGCCCAGCATGCCTCATCCACACGATACCGCATTCCAAAGAACGCAGTCCTCCTGCTGCCTCCTGAAAAGCCTTTTGCTCAGTAACACTCTGCATAATGCAGCGATCAAGAAGCTCACAGAGGCTGCAGGCTCATCGCTGCGAGCAGAGCTCTGCTGCCGTCCTGCCAAGCGAGCAGCAGCTCAGGTTGCTCGTGTTTTAGCAACGACAGGAATCCCTGTATTTGCGATAGAAGCAAACAAGATCTGCTGCACAAGGTCAGTCAGGTTTCATGCTTGCCTTCTGCTCACTTAGTTCACCCGTTCATGCTAACCAGTGGACGTACTCCAGGCAATGTGCTGGTCTGTATAAACTAAGGAAAAATGTAATTCCCTCTTTATGGCTAGTTAAGAATTTCAAATGCCTAACAGATATGTTCAACATTGGTGATCTCTAAACAAGAGTGATGAAGCTTTTGTTTACCAAACCCTACACATTAGTGTACAATGACAGAAAATAATTACTTTTTAAATGGCACTGTCCCAAGCTTCTTTATCAGGATGACACCAAGTGTGGGTTCCTGGGAACCTTGGGTACAGAATCTCATCCTCTGTCCTTTTTTAATACTTTCCTGGCCCAACACTTAGTGCTAAACCTGCCTCTTAAACTTTCACCATCTCTTACCAACAGTCCACTAATAAACACTGTGGGATGAAGAGAGTGAAGAACTCCATCCCTTCTAACAGCAGGAACAAAACAGGTTTGAGTGGAAACAGCTGAAACACGAAGTCCTGTATTGCTTTTTTTGTGATCAAATAGCTGAAAGCCAACATAGTATTACTGGAGGGAGCTGACGTGCCTTTTGTATTCTGCAAATCTATCTGAGCATTTCCAGGTTTCTCTCATATTTCGTCCTTTACAGGTTCTAATTTCCTGGTTGCTTTTCAAGTATCATTAAACAAGCAGTGTTCTTGTAGCTCCTTACCTGCAATGCCTTGCTCTAGTGACTAATTTTGGACATTCTACTCAGCAAAACCCAATTGCGTGGCAGTGACTGGCTGTGCGCCTACCATTCCAAGCTGCCTTAAGTGACCGAGAACTCACTGCTGTGCAGCCTTTAGAATGAATTCCCTATCCTGTCCCAGATTCCTCCTTAGAGTGGAAACCAAGATGCTTTCCTATTCTAAAAATGAAGCTATTTACCCTCTGTGTCCTTGCTGTAAGCAAAGGAGGAGACTGGGGCAGTGAGTCCTTTCCTCAGCAGTATCCTGCAAATGGAAGAAGGGCAAGCAGCATTCATTCTCTTCTGTGCTGTCAGGATTACAACTGCAAGAGAACTCAGCAGGATTTAGAAGGGAAGAGAGGTCTTGCCTCCCTGTATGGCTGTGTTCTAATAATTTAATTTGTTAACCTGTGAATATCCTCTAACATCTACTTCTTCCTCCCCTCAAGTCAGCACAATCAACGAGCTTCACTGCTTACTAGGTTTTATACTTGATGTGCAATAATTGTTAAGTAACAAGCAATATGGGATTATATACATTAAAAAAAACCAGTAAGAAGAGCTGGATGTAATGGAAGTGATCATTTTTGTTCAAGACTGTGTAGTTCCAGAGAAAACTTGTCAATGCCTCCTTGGAGCAGAAACAGCAAGCTCAGTAGAGTTTGTAAGCACTGCATGATTTGGGCCAGTTTGTCATTAATTCTTAAAGACTGTCTGGTGCTTCACGGAAAACTTCTATACATAAAGACATTCTTGCTCATAGATCATTTTTACATTTCTCTTCCTCTTTTTCCTCTATTACTGCTCAGTGGAGCCAACATGCTGATCCAAGATTCAAGTCAGGGGAGCTGTCTCCTGGCTCAAACTAATGGCAATGGGAGAACCTAGAAGTTTAACGCTTTTCTCACCAAAATTATATTGCCTGTTACCTGAGTTCTTGGAATAAATGGTGCTATTTAACAAATTTATTCTTCATTTCTTCTTAAAAAACTTATAAAATGTCTACCCATCACTCTTTCATATATGGAACTCAAAAGCAAGGTAAGAGAACACTGCAAAGAATATAAAAATTGGACTTTAAGGATACACAAATCAAAAAACAATCAGATGAAGAAAGCTGAGATCCACCTGTCTCCAAAAACATCAGACAAGTTCAAGGTTTCAACAGAGCAGGAGAAGTAATTTCTGCTAGAGAGAAGCACCTTAATACCTTCCAGTAACTTTGATTCTGATGAACATGCTTATTTATCTCCGGCAACTTTTAGGACTTGCCAGTGGGGGCAAGAGGGAGCTATCATGAGTAAATTTAACAGCAAAAAGTTTGCACATTAAAGCTCCATTTCAACAAACATTCAGCATTTAAAAATGCCTTTTTGTAATTTAATTTAGTTTACTTCTGAATCAGATTGCAAAATGGCACCTTTAGCAAGGAGAGTGCCCAGATGGGCAGCTATTGCAGAGAAACCATTAAAGAACGGCTACTCTAGACTATCTCCCTGCACAGTCAGGTCATTGCAGGCACGGCTGGTTTGCCCAGAAAAGAGACGTCCTGTTGTCTTCAAAGACACCAACTATTCAGTGTGACACCTTGCTGGAACCAGGCAGCATGAATGGATCTGCTTCCATAGTCTAGATACATAATGCCTCTGAATGAGACATTGCTTCCATATTTTAAAGCTAGACTTTATTACTTTAAATTGATCTGTAGGGAAATCCAAGGAATCGTGGGTCCCTCTGGCTTCCATGTGTGACTGAGCACGCTGACAATCCCACGCTGTTCCAGCCCAGGCAAATGGCAAACTTCCCACTGGCCTTTGTGAGGCAGGACTGTGCTTCGTCCAGGCAGGGCTGCCACACCCCCGTCTGCTCTAGGGAGAGACACATGGGACTCTTGCTGCAGCCAAGAAGAAAGGAGACAACCTCCCCTCTTGGTTCTGGTTTGAGGGGAGTTTGCTTGCTGGCACTCCAGCAGAGAGCTTGGCTCTCTGGGAGGACGTATAATGCTGCTTGCCTCAGGTGTAACTTCCCAAGCTGACCATTTCAGAGCCTCCCAGGTCACCACTGCTGCAGGGACTTCTGCTGACTTTGACTGTGTGTTCTTCCTGTCACTGACCAAAACAGTTCTGGAAGATCACTGTCAAAGGAGTGTCCTGTAGCCAGCAGCTTCCCCTAAGAACAATCATAAAGCCTAAATATTGCTTGTGTTTAAATATATGGTGGCTATGGTGGTTTATTTCCATAAATTACTTTTACATGTGAGCTTTTGGTAGAAAATTCTTCCATTGATCAAACACTGTTTGCTTTTTATTTTGTTTCTTTTAACTGGCAATAGGATCACTCAGTCCCACTCAACACGGAACCAAAACTATGTTATTTACAACATGAATTATTTCCATCCAATAGGTTTGACAAGTAAGAGGATTTAATTAGTCAGAGAGCAAATTAAACATAATCCCATTATATCAATTTATTTTTATTCAGAAGATTATCTTTCCTGGACAAAAGAGCTTTGGAAAGAAAAGAAAGGTACTTTCAACCATACTATTTAACAGCACAGATGTTTTAAATAAATATTCCGTAATGAGAAGTGCTTTTCTTTCAGTATGGATCTCTTTTGTGCTGTCTACAATGTCTTGTAAGATTGCCCTGCTTAGGCAGAGATTCACGGTTAAACAGAGATATACATGTCAAAAGGAATGACGCAGGTTGGTATCAGACAGTGTAGGACAGCAAAGGACATTCAAAACATACTAAAAGTGCTTCTAGAAGTAATTGATTTAGACACTTCAAATGGCAGTGTTATTATGAAGAGTTAATCAAGGGCAAGTTTGTGAAAATAACTTCCTAAAGCATGTTATGACATATGTAAATTGTAGCTTTTCATTCTACCAGTTGAAAGCTGCTTATCAGATTTCTTCTTCCAACTGAAAATCACCTCTAATCTGCATCAGTAGGGGAAGTTTTACTACATTGGGATGGGATTTTTGGTTTTACTTTTGTTCATTTTTTAAAAACCTAAAAGCTGCTGAAATTGAAGTTGAAAATTTCTTCCTGAATATTGGTGGAGCTAATCCTCCTCCTCACCTTCCCCCCAATACACATGGGTTTAAAAATTCATCGTATTTAAGCTAATATTACAATTTTGTTTTTGGGGTTGCTAGGCAACATCAAAAAATAAATGTCCCTGCTCTGAGCCCATGCCTTCATTATTCTTCCACTCTTACAGAATTTGTTACACAAGCCTTCCAGGACTAAATCCTGCTCCTGTTCTAGCAGCATCACCATTATTTCATGTACTAAAAGGGAAATGCTTTTACCATCATACCTTGAAGATTTTGGCAAGGAAATCTAATGGTTCAATTTATTGTTTGTGTCTGAGAAGCTCCGTGGGTTTTGCTCTATCTTCTCATTTTCCCCCCTCAAATCACCTGTCAAGTGCGTAACAATAGAACACACCAGTTTTCATTATTTAATAATCTTAATTACATCTGGGCAGAAGGCAGGGCACATTGTACACAGAACTGCTTGCATTGCTTTGGTCGCCTCAGTATTTCCTTTCAGAATGCCAGAACAGAAGGGACTTATTAAAGAAAATGACTTCCATACATAATTACTGGTTAATAATTGTATTTCAGAAGGAAAAGCTTAGTTATGCTTTCGGGACCATCATCCTTAGTTTATTGGTATATGCAAAAGATACTGCCTTTAAAATTCGCTTTACCACATTATTAATCATATTCAGTTAATAACAAAATTACTAGAACAAGTAATAAATAAAAGCACAATTCAATTTAAAACACTGCATGCTTTTTCCTTCCTTCAGCCTCACATCACACTCACATTCAGTTTCTATTTTTCAAACTGGAAGTGGAAGCAGATGCACACTGGGATTTGACATAACACTGCAAGGCTGCCGAGGAAGGAGTTCCCAGGCCCTCTTCAGACTCCTCCAGCCACCCCCCAGACACTTCCCACTCCTGCTCTATGCACTCCTGCCTGGATTTCCACCAATCTCCAGGTCCTCTCCAACTCAGGCAGTTGCACAAGCACAAAGGTCTTTTCTCCACGTCCAAAGTTCTGAAGTCCACCTCTTCCCACCTTCTCCTGCATGGCTTCCATAGGTACAGCTACAGGACCATCTACTTTGATACTACTTAACCGAAACCTGCTCCAGAAGCCAGGTGTTTGTTTCCAGTTGTATTTCCCTGATTACGTCTTAGTAGATTATTTGCACATATCACTACACTTTGGCACCAACCTGATGCCTTTGATGTCCCCTTAAGCTCCACCATCATGCCCTACCTCACCCACTTTGCCATAAATGCAGCTTGGATGGTGTATGAGGTGGGAAGAGGATTAAGCAATCTGTTCACATCTCTTTTGTATGTGTAAGCCACAACATCCATTTTAAAAACACACATTAATAAATCAGTTCAGCTATCTCCTATGATCCTCTCCAGAGGAATCATGATAATGAGAATGTACCTCAGTGAGCTACACTGTGAAGCATCAGAGGAAGAGCTTCTCTTCCTTTCCATGCTGAGGTCTAATACTCTGAAATTATATCTGCACCTCTTATGGAGACATTGTACATGGTAAAAAGCTGGGTTTGGTAGCTGCCATTTCTATGGCAACACAAAAAAGATGAAATTCTTTGAGAGCAGTTAGTTAAGAACCTGTATTCCTTAATGTATTTAGTCTTTAAAAATAATTTAACCTTCAAAGCTGTGATCAAAAAGGAAGTCAAAGTCAAATTGTCAAGGAATTTTTAAACTACAGAAATAATGTACCTATGGACTTTTGTAGTTTTCACCTTGCAATTTGCAAACAAATCTCCCAATTACCAGTGAATCTGGTTTAGAACCAAATGTTCTGGATCTGATTATACTAAACTCAAACTTTTGGGGGCGAGGAATATGATTTCCTAAGCACATCCATTTCTCACGCATAGGAAACCCAATAAAACCCCCGGAGAAGTGCATGAAGTCGCAGGCCACGTGTGCAGCTGCATGCAGTCCAAATGCAGGCCATCTATCCAAGGTCAGAGGCACATACACCCAGTGTCAGATCAAGTGACAGACTGCAAATGTTTCTGTTAAATGATTATTTTCTGTCTGTCATGCAAGGTTATGAATGTGGTAGCAATCAAAAGTTAATCAAATTCACAACAAAAAGAAACACGTTTTATTTTTAAACTATAAGACAATCTTTTCTTCGGGTGGATTATCATTGCTACCACATGGGAAGCTTAAATCAGAGATTTTTACAAATCATCTTATTTGCAAACAATGTGCAGTCAACTAGACAGGTAGATTGCAGTAATCTGCTTGTATTTTCTGCCTGACAGTAGCTGTCGCTCTCTCCCTATAAACACTATGAACAAAAAACAAGCACCATTTCACCTCCATAAAATACAGTAAAACCATATTGCAGCCAAATTAAAGTAGGCACCAATACTGCTTACACATAAGTATATCCTCACAACTTCTTCTGAGCACAGAAAACATTATCTTGATTTTGCTGAGGAAGGAACATCTGGAATTCTGATTCTACAAAAATCAATACAAATTTTACTGCTGATGGCAGAACATCACCCAGAAAAAGCAAAATGCATTTAGCAATCTATCATGGCATTAAATGCAGTCAGAAAGCACCAAGAACAGCAGAGTATATAAAGTATTGTGTTTTATAAAGCTAGAGAGTTCCCCAAGATACTTTTCTCCATATTCTGCCATTGCTTTACGTGAACACACAGTTGAAATTTCAGGCACTGGGGAAACCTCCTCCTCTGCAAAGAAGCCAGTCATTTAAAGACAACAAGGTCATGTCAACGATGTACACCAAGTGTCTGGGGAGAAGGAAGAACAGAGAAACAGTATTCTGAACTTCATTTACATGTAGTGCACAAGAAATAACACATTTTAAGGAGGAAGAACAAAAGGGCAGAGGTTTAACCCTTCCACTCCAGAATCCTTTGCCATACAACTGAAAATAGTGTTGAAAATATTTTAGTGGGAATAATTAACCAGCAGATGCATCATATTAATGAATTCCATTTTTGTATTATGCACCCTGGAATATTTGGTAATATTTTCAAGTCCTTCATAGAGCTCCAGATGTGAATCTAAAGGTCTAGGTGCAACACAGTGCCTCCATACCACGTGAGATGAAACTGAGGACTTAAAATGGAGAATGCTGGATGTACCATTTTGCTCACTGAATCCAATGAAAACCAGACAACTTAAAGCATGAACCATTTAGATAGGGGCTGAGGCGAATACAGCCCAGCAAGTGCTGTGTTACTCAGTCCAGCTGGTGGGAGCTGGAGATGACACAGGAGGCAGAAAGTTTCATTATTACTGGGATCTGTGGTATTTCTGACTGAAGAGGACAAAGCTAGAAAGAAGTCTTGAACAGAAATTTGGTGTCCAAGAATAGAGAGATTAATTATATTGCTGTAAATCCTACTGACATCAAGGCAAATATACATGGAAGAAGTCATGATCCCAAACATCTGTTTATGGATAGTTTTTCAGCCCCTTCAGATTTTGAGAAAAACAACACAGCACTTGGTAGGATAAAAACCCCCAAAACCCCACTGAGCAATCCTGATTCTAGAATCCCTATCTCTATGTTCAAACCTTTAAGAGTGTACGGTAGAATAAAACCACTGTCCCACAGTAGTGTGAAACACAAGAGACAAGAGTATATCCACAGCATGGAGTGACTGAGTTTCATTTTAGTGTGTATGTATGCACAACATCAATGCATCCGTGTTTGTCATTACCAACACTAAGACATGCTGCAGGACACTGTGGTGGACCAACACAAGAACAAGGGTAGATGTATCCGTTTACCCTTAAAACATCTTCAGGGCATTGACAGCTGATCTTTATTAACTATTCAAAACGGTGTTATTGCTTTAATTTGCTTGCCGTGCACACAAGGCAGTAAGTTTGTTTCATGATGAAAAATCTCATTTGGAACAGTATGAAATAGATGCAGCAGATTGTCTTATTTTGATGTCAGCCTGTTTTTTCTGGCTGCATGTTTCATCAGTGTCATGGAGCCACTCTCAGCCTTAAGCAGACTATGCTGTTTCTCCCCCTTCTCTCCCAAGGATAGAAACCATGGTCATGAAAATACAGTTTGTTTATGATAAACATCCTAAAAAGCCATTAGTTATTTTTGGCTGCCATAAGATGCAAATATGCCTCATTTTTGTAGAAACTACGAAAATCTCTGCACTTCCAATCAGATGCCTCTGGGTTCATATTAGTTCATCATGAGCTCAGCAAAACATATGAGATTCTAAGGATTTCTTAGTATTTATGTCACTTCTCCACGCCCTGTAAAAGTGAAAAGCATTTCTGCTTTTTAGAGCAGAAATTATACTTCATGCAGTAATGATGACAACCCCATGGACTCTAAACAAAAACAATGGCTTGCACGAACAAGTGTCCACTGTACTGCTAACCCACAAAGGAGAAGCGCTGCGTTAGTGCCTGTAACACAGACACAGTTTTCCATCTGGGGCATTTACTCACTCTTCAGAGAAAAGCATGAAAATTTAAGCCACTAAAAAACTATCAAGGAAAGGCTGAAATGTAATTAGCACTGAAAAAAGCAGCCCTGAAATAAAGACAAAATCAGAAGATAAGGTCCTATCCTGACAAGGCACAGATCTGGCGATGCAAATGGTTACAACAACTTATTTGTCAGTTAAGGATTTCTCCGATATGGAGCCATCCCAGTCATTATCCATCCATCTCCCTTCACAGCCCAAGCACAACAGGGATGGGGAATGACAGGATACCACCATATTCATGCTACATATGGCTAGTTTGACAACCCTTAGGGTGCTAAAGAAGCTCACACAAGATAGTGTAGCTGCTCTACTTATTAAATTAAGCTGCTCTAATTTAAACTGGTTGGGATGTGGTCAAAATTCTACTAGAACTGGCATGCTGCAGCCAAGGCTTAAAATGCATCTTCGTTCAACATCTTTGGCTGCACAGAAAGCTGCTTACTTCAGCTGAAGTGTGAGCTGGAGCCTAAGCATATCATCTTCAATACCTTCCTCTCCACGGCTTTGTGAAGCTAAGGGGCCTGACAAAGATGTATTTTGTTTAGCAGTCTTGATGCCTTTTCCCAATAACACAAGTGCTCCAGTCATTTGTCATGAATCAAACAAGGCTGGACTCGTCTCACAATTGGGAGCCTCAAGCCTATAACATTAATTAACTAATTCATATTGATCTATACTAATATATATTGCACACAGTAGGGTAACTAGCTCTTTATATACAAAAGTAAAAACCATATTCCATACTAAGAGAGAGCTTTTGTGCCCTCACAGCAGGGGCATGGAAATTTGGCCATGAATGAGAAAGCTCCATAATCAAAATCAGAACCATTTTACTAGCAATGAGGCAGGCTGCAGCTCCAGTACAGCTGGCAGGAAGGACTGGGGAAGGACTGTTTCTTGTGGGGAAAGTAAATGTGACTCAGTCCTCCCTGTCTTTTTTTTAACAAGGGGAAACAAAATAGTCCCTAGAATCACAAACCAAAGTCAGTTTCAGGAAGAATGTAGTGAAACTTACTGCCAGGTCTGGACAAGAAAAGTGACATTTCCACAGTTAAAGGAAACCCCAAATCCATCCATTGCACTCTTTTTCTACTATTCCACTTTATATCACATTCAAATTTACTCTTCATTAAATCCTTCTGCTTTACTCTCTAATATAGCCAACTTCTGACAAAAGATTCATAGGCATGCTGTTTGAAAATACATCACCTTTTTCAGCAAAGAGAGGCAGGAAGGGAGCAAAAACACTTCACCTCTCTCCTCCTCCCTTCCTCCAACATGCTGCTTTCATGTTTGTTGCTCTACTTCTGGATGTGATCATCAGCTGGCTCAAAACATTTGCCTTGCAGGACAAACTCCACTAATTGTCTATATAGGTCCATTTTTCTGGCTCCTTTTTCCTCCTCTCAGCATCTACCATTCTCACCTTCCATTCTTCTTCTTAACAACCATCTGGTACATACTTCAGAAGGCACAGTGTAATAACTGAAGGGGGATCACCAGGACAAGACTTATGCACTCCTTAATCCTTTAAACTTTGAAGCTTTAAAGAAGGCCAGTACAGTATACCAGCTAGCAACAAAATGAAGAAAATGAATTTAAAAAGAGGGCATGGATCACATTTCTGAGAAAACTCCTGTTTGCAATGGCAAATGTTATTCTGCAATATAAAAACCTGAGTGCATTTTACAGATTTTATTACTCATTTTGTCCTTTCAAAATGTTTCATGAATTTTGCTTGCTGCTTTTAAAAAATATTTATTTAAATCATTTACATGTACTTTCCTTGACAGTATTAGTCAATCTCAAAGTGATTAACAAAAGAAGTAAGTACTATATTTCCTATCTGGCAGGCAGAGCCTGAGACAAGAGAGGGACCCAAGGTCAGACAGCTGGCTGCTGGCAAAGACAAGGAGAGTTTCCATTTCTACAGGCTTCCAATTCAATGCTGTAGTGAATATGTCTCTCTTTTTCTCAGTCTATGGGTGAAATCCAGTTCTTTCAAGATAGTTTTAAAGTAAAATATGTAATAATTGCAAAATGGTACATTTACAAAAGATTTTTGTCTAAAATTGGCACACGACATTAGTCAAGTACATTCGCATATATACCATATATTACTTGAGCAGTAAAACTCCACTGTCTCTTCTTTTAGACAGAAAACAGATTTCTGTACACTCCAGCGAAGACTTACGATATTGACATAATAAATGCAGTGAGAAATTAGTTTCAGGCAAGTGCAGCCATCTAGGGAAACACCGTGAGATGTTACCTACCAACTTTTTGGTCGAACCTCCATGCTGGAACGTGTGCATTGTGTTTCAAGTTGCTGTTTGCTGGCAGAGGCACTGTGACATAGATGGGGCCGTTCACGGGGACCGGGGTCCCATTGCTGCTGAGGAGATGGACGCTGACGGCAGTGACAGGGGTGAGGTCATACCTGGTGCTGTTTCCTAATGAGAGAGGGAAGGAACACCGTGACTACAGAGTGTACCAGAGTTTAAGAGATACCTGTGTGGTTCAACACTGCTGCACTGCATCGACTTAATTCTCAAGGGGTGGTAGCAGTAATCACCTCCCTGCCTCAAAAAAAAAAAATCAAACCAACCAATCAGCCAGCCAAAAAACAACCCTCCCCCACCAAAAACAACCTCCCAAGTCACAAAACCCAAGAAAGATGTATATGGGTCTGTTTTTCACTTAATTGTAGAAAAATCTAAAGACAAAAAAACTGCAATGTAAAATTCTCCTGCACATATTTTTTCATCTTAATCTATCTTAAATAAATCTGTATAAGTTACACAGTCATAACCATGGCAAAAAAATAAAAATCTTACAAGTCTTTATGAAAGCCTCACATGCCCATATGGTAACTAACAAATACCCAAACAAACAGTGGCACTACACAGAGGATTGATCACATATTTAAGAATGACAGGTTGCATTTCCTTAGGCCTTTCACTGAAATAACCAAGCTAAATAGATTATTAGGATATACACTGTTATCTTCTTATCTATGTAAGACAATAGTCATTTATGTTTAAACTGCATGCCAATGAAGTTACTTCAAGACAACAGTATTTTAAAAAGTGCTATAACCCTTCAATCATTTAACCATATGAATCAATGGTAGGGACAAATACCCGAGATGTATGTACACAGGTGAAAAAAAACCCTTGAGGTTTAAAACTGAGGAGATCTGGTGCTCAAAGCAAAAGCAAGAGTAGTTTAAACTGGAAGCGATGGAGCTTCCAGTTTTGCAAGGGCCTGAGCCCAGGCCCATCCCAGCTGCCTCTGTCATCCTGGCTCCAGGGCTCTGTAGCTGCTCTTCCTGCTGAGGGGTGAACTGGGGAGAAGGAGGAGGGGTGCCTGGCTGGCAGGGATGGGGTACTGCCCCACTGTAACCCTGGTGCTTTACACGGCACACACTGCCTGTGAGATCACGTTCACACCCAGCAGAGGTGGCACACCAAGGGGTCCTCAGCAACGTGCTGTATCTCAGCGACACTGCTCATTAGGGTGAGCACACTTGAGGGAATGCGGCGAAAGCAGTGAGACCTTCATAATTTCTTGTAACAGTGGATAAATCTTGAGGAATGACATTTACTAAATATGATGTCTCTGAGTAACAGCTCACCAAAATTAAGACATCACCAGGAAAGGAGGTGGGGGAGTAGTAAAGGGAAGGGAAAAAAAGGTGATAAAACTCTGAATTTTAAATTCCTTGGATTTTTCAAGAGTTGCCAAACGGAAGCAACGGAAAATAACCAGAAGTAACGTTGCACGTGGCTTATTTATTAAAGCATCTACTCTCATGCACACTTTGCCCAGATTTCTGGGCAGGTGTCTGTGTAGCACAGCTGATGTGCACAGGACATGCGCGCTGCCTACTCCGACTGTGGATGGAGGGGCAGACGCTGATCTTACGAGGGATTAAAGTACTGAGAAAACAGGCACTCTGCAGATGGCCATACAGGACAGCCACAGAGCCAACAGATTAAAAACAGACAAATAAGCTTTGAAAATTCAGCTAGGGTGTATCTGTATACATACAGTATGTGCTCCAATGGTGCACAGTATCATCCCCTTAACACCTTAGGATATAAAACTGTGAGACAGAGGGAGAAACTGGTGAGGGAAAAGTTGTTTCTTTATTCCTGATTGTTTGATACACTGACTCTGACATGCACCTTAACTTCTGCCAGATTGATGTTTGTCTCCAGGACTTGGGCCACTAAGGTTCTCAGGCTGGTATCAGAGAAATAAATTCCTCTTGCTAAGTATGGTATCCTGACCACATTCTTGTGCACACACATTTCAAATGAAAAAAAGGTATAACTTCAAATTTTTGAAATAACTTCAGAACATTACTTCATAACTTCAGAACATTAATATAAAGGATTAAATTATGTTTTATATATTGCATATTTTTAGATATTGAAACTTTTTAATTTTTCTTGTATTACTGTCTTGGTAAAGCACGTATCTATAAAAATAACTTCAGTGCCAGAAAAAGCATTCTGATGGTGAAACACTGTTAGCATAATTTTTTACTTTAGATGTGCTGACACTGCTCAGCACTGGACTGAACAATTATTAGAAGATGAAGAAATTTCTGAAATCCACTGACCTCTAGCAAGAAGAAATAGTTCTTCAGTTTGCTACCCTGTACAGTATATGTTAATGCTCATTAAAAAGATAAAATGTTTCTCTTTTCTGTTGTGAAGGCAAATTAAAATCAATGCTTATGAAACTCTCGCATCCTATAAATCTGATAGGCACACACAATAAATGGGAATGGACTTCAATAAATGTCACCTTTCATTTATTTCTTGTCCCTTTTGACATCTGGTGACCTGTAAAGAGCTTTAAAAATAATCAGATAAAATTCACTGTCACTTCAGACACGATGCTTTATAAAGAAACAAGCAGCCAAGAAAAGCAGAAGGAGTAATGATTATTAGCCAGCTTGGTCCATTGAGGCAGAAAGTTTTGTTTAGCTAGGTTAAAAGGTCAAGATTTTGTGAAATCATCCTCCTGCTCTCCAACTGGTGATTAATATAAACAATAAGATAACACTACACGGGCTTGTCACTACTTGCAGTGAAATTCTTCAAAGTTTTATGTTTAGAACATGCTGATTCATGCAATGAATTTTTACTGCTCCATATTACTAACTCAACACCCAGTTGGGATTTTATGAAAAATGCTGGACTCAGAGAGAATAGGTTTTAGCTAAAACTACTATAAAGTCATTCTGTACAAATATTGAGGGACTTAAATGGAGGGACGTCTTAAAAACTCTACAGATATGTAAATAAAACTGTAAAAGAACATAGGAGTAACTGCGAGGGAAGGAGAGATGGGAGAGAGGGAAGAGGCAGTGTTTTGCCAAAGTCCAAAATTTCCCAAGCAAATTAGTGAAAAGTTTTTTTAGAATTCTAGAATTAAGTTGGTTTTTTTTCTCTTGAGAACAGAAATATTTAAAAATCTCCAGCAGGTGTTGACCTAATTTTTTATGTTTTCAGAAGTTTTCCAGGCGAAGTCTTCACCAAGTCACTTGGAAAGGCAGACAATTAAGTCAATACAACTTTAGGATTTTTAAGTTACATGTTTCCACATCAAGAGAGGCTTTTACTAGAGAGAGAGGGTATTTCACCTCTACTACAGTGCATAATAAAATTAATTGCATTTGTAGTTTGTGTTACACCATACTGAATACTACAGTATTGAGAAAAAAAGGCTCTTCTCAGTCTCTTAAATCCCATTTCTTTGCCAGTCATTTTGGTCGTTTATAACATACTTGCACCTGAAGGTTAAAAGTCAAATCCAGGGTCCCCGTGGTCAAGTACAAAAGTTTTTGTCATTCAAGCATACAAAAGACTAAAAAAATCAAGGGTACGTTAATCTGTTTTCTAGGGGAATAGGAGGTAGAACAGGAGAAAGACAGTGTCCTGGTTGTGCAGTTCCCATGAGATGGGATCATCTGAAGCCTTGGCAAGACCTGTCCTCACTAAATAAATGCAAGAATGGGAAGCTGGGTTGCAGAGTACTAAGGGAAGATTGGGAAAGAGGAATTCCACACACATTGCCAACAGTCTGTTCAGTTAGTTTAGAGATAAAAAGAAAGGAAATGGGGAAGTAGACAAATAAATGAGATCAAATGCATTCCTTCATTTTTAAGAAGATAAAGAGATTTTGATCATGTCTGAGTACAAAAAGTCAGAGAAAACTGAAGTTTGAAGATGAGAACAGGAAAATGACGGGAAGATAGAATGAGATGTACTCACTGGAGCAGACAGAATGATTGGAGTAAGATTGCAGGCACATTTCTTGTTGCCATAGAAAAGGAGATAATGCAGATTTGTACAAAGGGAAGAAGGGAGAAGCTAGCAAGCTACCGTTTATACACATGACCTAGCATTCAAAGTCATTCAGATCAACACATTACAAGTAAATGCATCCTGAGAAACAGTCAGGAGAGACCTCAAGGGGATTTTCAGGCTGCTTCAAAGCAGGCTCAGCTATGCCTATGCCACCCTCACAGGTAACTGTCTAACTCTGTCCAACACCTTGAAGCAATTGATTCTACAGTTTAAACTACCCTCACCATAGCAAGGTTTTCCTAATCACTAGCCTGAATCTCTCTTGCTACAATGCATGGCCACTGACACCTTTCTAAGCCAATACAGGCACAGAAAGCACATTATTCTCCTTTTCACATCAGTATTTTAAGAATGTGAAGGTTTCTGCTGTTGATTCTGCTATTTTTCTCTTACCTACGAAACACTAATTACTCCACTCAATACTGAATGAAAAGTGGAAAAAGAGTAACAGGCAGTTGCAGTCAAAAATGTGTTACAAGTTTGACATTAACAGTGGTTGTGATTCTACTGTGAATTTTTATTGTTTTCCCTTTGGTGCTAGATGAATTTGCACATTTTGGCTAGATTCAAAAGTACAACACTGTGTTGAAACAAGTCTTTGATATATTTTATTTATTTTTAGAAAAAAAGATGAACAAGAATTTTATGGCATCCTCAAGTTAAATTCTCTCTTGTTCCTTCACATGAACCTCCACACCTTTTATGTGCACATTCAACCCGTTTGGAGACTCAGCTCTGAACCGTAAGTGTAACCAACTTGTCTGATCTCCCAAGGCCAAGGAGCTTTCATCTTTGCTATTCAGTGGCCCCATTTAAGGGATAGCAGACCTTTCCCTCTTGCTGACTGGAACAGCATTTTGGTAGGGCAGTTGAACCTATCATGTCACCCAAATTTGAAAGAATGTTTGCTAGAATGGGGAATAGAAAAAAATTGTATGATCAAAAGTCAAGCCCTGGACCAATACGAAATCAGAGCAAAACCAAAGTCGTGGGTTACCTGTTCCATTTCCATCTAATCCCTGCAAATAAGGGAAACTGTCCACTTCCCAGGGCGAACTGGCTGCAGTCAGATATGCTGTCAAATCACTGTAGCTAGTGTTCTCTGGCAATTTCACAGATCTTCTCTGAAAGTGAACTTGTGGCTGAGTCCGTGCACCTAAAAATATTAAAAGTGACTTTATATCCAAGGTGGGCAGAATATTTAGGTGTTCATATTTATGGAAGCACTTTTACATTTCTTTTTCATTATAAATTGCAGTAGCTTGAGAAGGACAGAGACAGAAGAAGAAAGGGAAAGCCAGTATTTTCACATTTATTTTGCAGTTGCCATTATTTCTCCACAAGTATTACAGAGCAAAATTGTGAAGGCACCTATTGTCAGAATCTTTTCTGACTACATTATTTCTCCAGATTACCTCCAATTTCTTTACATGCTTCTTTTAATGAGTATAACTAAAACTAAGTTCAGAGGTAGAGCTTGTGAAAGCTTAGGAAAGCACCCAGTTCACCATATTTGTTCAAATTTTGTTTACCCTTAAATAGCAAGATAAATGTAGTTTATACTCTTTAAAATTATTTTCTAAGAGACAATTCTACTTGTAGTCTCAATTAACTGGTGTAATTTCTGTATTTAGATTTTGCAAAGCTTTGGCCATGAAAACTAATTCTAGAACTGAGAGCAGTCACTGTTTATTGAAATCACTGGATGAAAAGATTCAGTTGACATACCTCGAGTGAACAGGTTTTTCCATATTCCAAAGAACACATCTAAACAGAACCAGATTACTTGGCATGGAAGATTTCTCTCTTTTCCTCTGTCTTGTACAGTGTTACCATTTCTTTCAAGCTCACTAGGTGTTAATTGAAGGGTCTTTGCTGCAACATGATTTAAGACTGTTTCATGTACTATGGCAGTTCATGTCTCATTTACATCTCAGCTTATAAAGTCAATAGTCTTTTTCAAAGGATACTCACCACTAATACTGTTTAGCAACACACAGCAAGACTCCATCTGCAAGTTTGTGTGCACAACGTGCAAATTAATTTTTAAATCAAAAGCTATTGTATTCTCCAGAGCTCATTTTGAATACACACAGAATACTTCCCACACAGCACAAAATCAAGAGGCAAGCAGTTTTCTTCTTAATTCACATTGCACTATGTGATTCAAAGATGTCAACTCAAAACAATTTTGCATATTTTCCCCTATTAGTCTCTGGCAGCATTTTTAGGTTACATGTAGCTTCACTGAGAGAAATAATAAAGAGCCTGACTCACTCCTAAGCTTTGCAACTGCCAGTGTCATTAACCTAGAGACTGGAATCTTTTCTTGCATAATTTTCTACTAGGGGCTCTAGCTATGAGAAAACATAAAACTCAGAGCAAAACATTGTATTGGCCAACAAAAATGTCTGTGTAGGGAAGTAAATACCTCCAAAGAGCTGAGCATTGTTTAGCTATCATTTCTTTGGTAATTTTGAAAAAAAAAAAAAGCAACAAAATCACTTTTATTTTTTAATTTCTGAAATATTTAAGTGTATACAGCAGGCTCTCAAGACTGGCAGTATCCTCAAGTGTTTAATATAGTCATTAAACAGCATCCGTGTGAAATAGGAAGAAATCTCCCTTATCCAATTTCTAGACTTAAATGGAAAACTATATAAAGGTTAAATAAATGGACTGCAAAGAACTCAGGCAAGACTTATCTCCTGTGTACTCTGCAATACTGTAGCAGTTTGCTGTACCTCAGGGACTGATCTGCTAAGGCGCTTTGGAAACCTCTGACTGCACTGCTGAGTGGGCTCTTACGGCCCATGGGTATAAATAACCACAGTAACAAAACAGGAAAATGCCCCCCCACCCCCAACAAAGAAAGTGGCATTAGGATTATCACTAGCAGTTCATTGTAAAATTGTAGGGGTTTCTGCTGTCTAGATCTCTGGTTAAGATGCATTATTCCAGTTGCCAAGAACTGATGTTTTATTTCCAAAGATACCAACTAATTAAAAATTAAAACCCAAGTAACTGTTGTTAAGTCTATTGGGTTTTAGCACTTGGAGAGTCACGAGCTGCCAAATCTTAACTCAATAAGGAGGACTCAGAAAGTCAACCTCAGTTCCTTGAATCCTACAAGCAGCACAAGGAGTTCTTATGGCCAAGCCCCAAACCTGGCAGGGAACCTGCACAGCAATGAACTTGGAAACAAGCCTTGAGGGTGAAGAAGCAGCCTCCTCTGTAGATAGTGCATATACATACAATAATCAGTGCTGTGTAGTTAATAACAAACGCCTCGATATTGATGTTCACCCAAAATCTGCCACTCACCCTGACTCTCCCCTCAGCTCCTCAGTTAGTTCTCCTCACACCTGGCAAGAGACTTCAAAGGGGCAGAAAACTGGGAGCTGCCAGAGGAAGGCTTGTGAGGGAAGCAGCTACCGACGCTTTCAGCTTCTCTCACCACCTTACTAGAAGATAATCCAGTGTTCTCCTTTACCAGAGGCCATAGTGGATTTTGGGCATATGTTTGGGGATAGACTTATTGAGGGAAATGGAAGTGGTAAACTGGAGAAACTTGTGCTGACCAGACTCTCAAGAATATTTTTCAACAAGTCATCACTTATCACTGGGAGTAGATTATTAGTATTGCTTCTATTACTGAAGATACCTCATTTTTACTAATATAACCCAGTTTTTACTTATAAAACCCAAACCCACTCAAGTCTCAAATGAGCATGTGAGCTCCTTGCACTTGGTGTGTGCCATGAGGTAAAGGACTGCTGAGCATTGCTCTTATCTTTTTTAAATAGCCTCTTGTCAACATATCAGCCATGATTCAAATGCTGTCAGCTCCAGTTTGCCAGTGCACACCTGAAGATGTAATCTCAAGGAGTCCCTGTAAGGAACCTCTTGTCACACTGGATGTGTGACATGTGGCATCACACCAGCATTTGAGGTTTAATCTATGTGAAGTAGCATCTGAAGTCTCACCAATTCATGCTCTGATGGCTCACAGGTCAGAGGCAGACAGAGGGCTCCCATACAGCTCCTATTCACTGAATGCTGAAGTTCAGCTCGTCACTGTGCTGGTATTAAGTAACTGCAGTGACCCAGTGGTTGGCAAGCCCCATCCCTCACAATTACTGACAGAGCACAGCAGTGGATTGTAATGCCATAATGAAAATGAAGCTGCCTGCATCAACTCAGACAAACCTCTCAATTGCATAATACATCGCTTGCTTGATTAATTATTCAAATGCAATTGGTAACTTAGTGTACTAAGACAGGCCTTTCTTTCCCATTGGTGCTTCAGACACCAGTGTTCCCAGCCTGTCCCTGGTATAATGAGTTCTGGTTTGCTCTCATTTTTGTGCTAAGGTAACTCCTGATCAGCTCTTTTGAAGCAGCATGAGGTTACTGGGAAGTAAATTAGAGAAATAACAGAGAAAAACTAGGTCAGAAGGATTTTGGATTGAGACTAGAGAGGTTCCATTCAAATACTGGAACAATGTCTAGGCTGTCTTTCATTTAGGCTTCATCACAAGAGAATTCACAAGAAAAGAAACATGGACTGGACCCATAAAATAGACTTTACTGGGCAAGACTGCAAGTTCAAATCCCAATCCTTACAATACTCCAGATACCACTTTCTTCCTTTATCCTCTTTCTCTGATATCCCAGTAGAACCAGTGATATTATTCTAATTTAAATATATTGTGAACACACTGGATCAATTCACTGAAGGAAGGAAGATTATGTGGAAAATATTTCTGAGTCTCACTCAGCTGTTAAATGTTCCTCTAGTTAACATCCCCTACTTTTTGAAGAAAGCTGTAAACATGAAAATACTGTTCTTTTTCAGTTAATTGCATAATATTAGCATATTTGCATAAGAATAAGAGTATTTAATACAGTATGATAGTGGAATACTGTTGGTAAACAGTGTTTCATGTTTTGCCTAATGGAATCCCTTGTGGTTTAACACAGTTCAGTGTCCATCTAATTTACCCCATTAGACAATGTCCTGCTCTCAAATTGCAGAATATAGGTACAGCAGCTGTGCTATTCTCCAGCTCCTTCTGAGCATTCCATCAGCTGCCTCATTTGTTAAACGCTTTTTCAGCTCCAGTAGTATCTAGTGCTATCACTAATGAAAAGTCCATTGTGTCTGGATAACTTCTAACTAAAAAAATATGTCAGGAAAGCATAATTGTATTATATTCTCTCAGATGGAACAAGGTTATCTTGGAATACTATTGAGGGCAGTCTTTCCTTATTTATTAACTATCCAGTAGAGTTTAAAATGATGGCAAGCATAAGTGACATGAATAAGACACATTTATGCACAATAAGCGTGCTCACAGGAAGGATGTGCCCTTGTTCTGGTTCATCAAGACATCTTTAAAAGTTAACAGACTTACCTCAAATAGCAGATCAATGGGGCTAATTTATGTCAGACCTCTATGTCAGATGAACATTTTATTCTTTACTGTGCAGTTCAAAAAACACTGCTCATCTGACTGATACTACAGCTCCTTTAACATCTGTGTTTGGCCTTATGAAAAGGTTATTCAAACTTTAGTCTTCTAATACAGTGGGTTTCATCCTGTAGGATTTGGGTTTGTAAGCAGTCTGACAAGGGGTCCACAAGAAAAGCAAGTTTATACAGGGTACACAACAAAGCAGATACAAGATATGTTTAGGTTTTCTATGCCCTAAACTTCTAGGTCATTCCCACTAGGAAGTAAGAAACAAAATGAAGCCAGAGAAAATTCTTAGACATTATGAACATCAGAAAATGTCTACTTCAAGGATGGTTAAATAAGGCTAGGTGAAAAAACATCCAACAGACAGTATAAGAAATTTAATCTCTAGCTCTCAAATGGCACACTAAAGTCCAAACTCATTTATTACCGTGTAACTTGAATTCCCTAGTCACAGCAGTTAGGGCTGAATTCAGCTATTAATTTGGTAAAACAATCCCACAGAGAAGCATTCCTCAGGGAACTCACAACTCCCCACAGAACACCAGTCTCAGCCACAGGACAGAGTTCAGAAAGCATCCTGTTGTCTGTTTCGTTTGGTGTCCCTCAAATTTCAATTCCAACTTCCAAAAGCCAGCATACCTTGAAATCCTGAGACTATCTGGACTACATCATCATAGACCATCAGAGTAGCTGAGCGTTCAGGAAGAAGGCCAAGGCTCAGTGAAGAGAACACTGTGGGAGAGAAGTGGTTTAAGTGGGATATATTTAAATTCTTATAAACATAATCCAACAAAAACAGCACTTACTTTCTTCACCTTTTTGCAAAAGCAGGCCACCCAAACTATTAAAATCATATTGTATACATGACAGAAACCACATGCATTTTCTGAATCAAACAGTTAAATTGCCAGAGTAATTACTGAACTAAACAAAATGTTCTACACTTTGACTCCTGCACGTCATGCATGGTAGCTCAAAGCACAGAAGAGTGCAGTGTAAAGCAGGGTTTCATGCTTTACATGGAGCTATTCTCAGCTCCACAGAAAGACATGAAATATGTAAAGAGAAGTGAAACACTAACTCAGTCTGGCTGATTTATTTTTCTGTGCAACAGCTATGCTTCTTACCTCAGGAAGATTTTAATGAAACTTAACTTTTAAGTACTTTGAGATGCTTACGTAAGTCATACAGAAAGGCAAAGTATGATGAGTAAGTCTGAGTAATTTGCTTTAAAATGCAGCATGTACTTACTGAGTCACCACCTACACCAGGGAAGTGCTATTTATAGCAGAACTACTGTCATCCTACCAGTGGTGTGAAAGGGGACAGATAAATGGTATTTGCTGCAAGAAGTCTGCCTGCAAGGACCTCCCTTTCCACTTGGTACTGACATTCCTTGTGGGGGGGCTGTGTCTGTATGCATGCACATCTTTGCAGAGTAAAAAACAGGATATAATTTCATGCCAAGTTCTTCAGACCCAGAAGACCCAAAATATGGAAGGAATTAGCCACTGAGTCCACCTGGCTCCTGCATCCACAAAAACAGCAAGGAACATGACTGCCTGCAGTCCACATGTGGCTTTCAAAGATAGGAGGAGGAGACTAATGCAGACTAGTAACATTTGCTAACTGGGCAGCATTGCACATTTGCACCTGGAAAGTACTCATCTCAGTCTGAAGTAAAAGCAAGCTGAGGAAGACATTCCCAGAATCAGTTAACAGAAGAACAACACAAACGCTTCTGATTTTCTGGAACTTCATAAATTTCCTCTAATTATTACATATTACTTAATCCAAGAGACCATATAGATGTTAGCTACCAATAGGGAGATTACACTATTTCTGCTTTAAGAAATACATTCTCTTTATAAAGATCAGAAATTTCAGTGTTTGGGAGAAGTATGGGAGAAAGGAGAATAAACTAGGAGAAATGCACTGATAACAACATTAAAATAAATAAATTAAATTTAAAAATCATGTTATTGCAGCTGGGAATTTTCTTTTCAATGCCCTACACGTGAAACAGATCTACACATTAGGCAATGTAAGAAAGAAAGCCTAGTGCAAGTAGCACTAAGGCCACACAATTACAAAATTTGTCTTTACTCTAATAACTTAATTTGTATGAAGAAAGCTAATATAATTTAGACACCCTGGGGAGCTCAATACAATCAACCATGCCAACATCTTCTTCCATATATGCCAGACTATAATGAACATATAACCTCTAAATGTCCCTTGGGCTTTTCTACACAATCTTTTCTCAGCATGACAAAGACAGAAAGACACAGCTTTTAAGGCCAGGATGACGGTGATGATCCAGCTTTATTCCTGTATAACTACAGCCCTCACTGAATTAATTATTCCTGCAGATTCAATAGCTGTACTGAAACTTGAAAAAATGTTATAGAAAAACTATCCAATTTTCTTTTACAGGTGTCTACTGGTGAAGAACACATGGCAAGATCAATGTTCTAGTAAATAACGAGGACAGTTAAACTATGTGCCTCTTTACCCATCAAAATTTATAGAGGTTCAATTTCCAGCCATTTGATCTTCTTTTTATACAAGCCCACTAGACAGAAGAATTCTCTCTTACCAGTTTCCTGTTCTCTATGAGGGTATTGATGGACTGTGATCAAATTACCCCATGAACTTTCTTGCTGGTGAACAAAATAAATTAAGCACTTCCAACTCTTTTCCTATAAACAGTATTTTCCAATCTTTTAATAACTCCTGATGTAACTCCACAGTTTTAAACGTTCTTCTTGAAGTGTGGATCCAGAGCTGGACACACATTTTCCTGAATGGCCACACCAAGGACAAATCCTGAAATACTATACTATGCCTTCTCAGTTTTTACCTTATTTTACAGGCAAACTATTCCAGATGAGCTCTTCTCTCCCAGAAATATCATGAGCATCATCCTCTGCTCCTAAAACTATATTTCACTACAGTGAATACCATGGTTTGCTTTGACTGACTGCCCTGGTTTCAGCTGGGATAGAGTTATTTTGTTCTCTATAGCTGGTACAGTGCAGCGTTTCGAATTCTGGATGACAAGTATGTCAATAACATACTGATGTTTTGGTTGTTGCTGAGTAGTGCTTGCTCTAAGTTGAGGACTTTGCAGTTTTCCATGCTTTGTCAGTGAGAAGCTGCACAAGAAGCTGTGAGGGAGCACAGCCAGGACAGCTGAGATGAACTGGCCAAAAGGATATTCCATACCACAGAACGTCATGCCCAGTATATAAACTGGGGGAAATGGTCTCGGAGGGGTCAACTGCTGCTCAGGGACAGGCTGGGCAATTGTATTGTGCACCATTTGTTTTACCTGGGTTTTACTCCTCATTCTCTTTTTGTTATGTCTCTTTGTATTATTATTATTATAATAAAATTTTGCTTTATTTCAGTTACTAAACTGTTCTTACCTCAACCCATGGTTTTTAGCTTTAAATGATTCTCCTCCCCACCCCATCGAGGCTGGGGGGGAGTGAGTAGATGGGTGATACTTAGTTAATGACTGGAGCTAAACCACAACATTGACCCTACCAGCTAAATTTGAACTGTGCTGTCTCAGCAACTACCTCTCTTCATTGCACACACTGCTCCAAAAGAAGTGTTCTTTTAAATAAGGATTACCAGTCACAAATGTTTTCTTCCAAATTACTTGCAAAGAAAAATCTATGCATAGTTAAAAGCAGACAGATGAGCACATCTTCCATCATCAACACTTCAACAACTCAAGTGATGTTAAATCAATGAACTGTTAATAAGTGGAGTCGTGGCTCTGCTGATAAATATTTTAATGGAAAAAGAGATCTTAAATCTTCTCCTCCTACCATTTATCACTATGTAACTAAATAATCCTCCTGCTTAAGTGGTAAAGACCTAGTAATTATTTTGGTTAATGGAAGTTAATTTCCACCGAATTATGAGAACAGAAAACGCTCACTCTTTACTTCTTGCAGGTGCTACAATAGTATCACAAGTTCAGTGGCTGCACATCTCAGCATAAGGCTGTAACTAATACATACAGACTGTGATGGAAGAATCCTGACCCTTTGGCAAAGTTCTGCTACAGCACTTTAAACAATACCACCCTATAGCACTCAAACCTGCTTTCTGCTCGTGGTTGTAATTTTCACATTTGAGGTAACTAAGGCCATAGTTCATTTACCAGAGCACGCAGGACAGCACATCAGCTTAAAACACTGCCATGGGTGGAACACTGCTCAGCATGGGGCATCTGCTCTGTGGGGGACGGCTCCTAGGACTGTTAAAAGGCATTTTTGGGAAATGAGGATCCAGGTGTATGGGTATGCCCAGACTGCACATTGCAGAATGAAGACAGATATGCTGCCTGTTCCCCATCATTCAAACCAGCTTAAAAATAACAACAACAAAACAACTTGCACATTATTCAAAAGTTCTGTACTATGCTAGTTACAAGCATAATAGGCATTTAAACAGGGCATTTAAATACAAACAGTTCTCTTTCTGGGCATTAAAGACTATCAGTATCTTAGTCAATACAAAAAATAAAAGCCTATGCATCTTGGTCCTTAACTTTTATATCATGTCCCTTTTCAGGATTAATTCAAAGAACAACCCTATTAAATCTACATGGGGCATATCAAGTTTAGCTTGTTGTTTCTTTAATCAAAGAAAGGATTAAGTTCAAGGTACAGAAAGCAAAAGAAAGGATTCCACTTTCAATTAAATCAATGGCAAACTATCTACCAGTTTCAGTGCAGGAGGATCAGAGGCGAAAGGAATCTACTTTCTGAGTTAAGCTCACTTTTCAGCCATGGAAAGAAAGATTTTGTGGAACCTATCCAAGTACTGCTCTTTAAACTTCAATGACTTACTAAAACCAAAATGCCCCATTTCATTCCCTTCCCTCAAAATCAATATTTAAGAAAAACAACAAGCAAAAAACCTAACCAAACAAACCCCAGGCTATGGAAGAGTACATTGCATTCAAAAGACCTCAGGTATGAGTCAGAAAGGTAAGAAACACAAGGCAAGGTTATTGCATGCTTTAATCATTTAAAAGCACATGAAGAAGTATGCTGAGGAAGCTCCACTTCATCTTATTTAAAGAAAAGAAAAGCCAAAGGAAATTTCTAAGCCGAGACACAGAAAAATTATGTCTGGGAAGGGACCTCTGGATGTCACCTGCTTTCACCAAAGGGGTGACAGGGAGGGTTGTCCAGCTGAGGTTTCAATAGCTTTAAAGATGGAGATTTCACAGCCTTTCTGGGCAACCTATTCCGATCTTTGACTACTGCTGCTGTAATAAATTGTTGCCTTTTATTTATTTGAAACTCTCTTGGCTGCAACTCATTTCAGTTGCTTCTTATGCCTTCACTACACCCCAAAGAGCCTGGCTTTGTCTTTGCTACAGCTCCATTAAGTAGCTGAAAAACACGGCAGAAATAGTACAGAAAATATGAAAGAAGTCAGTCTTATCTTATCTGAAGCAAGTGAATGCAGATAAGTAAACAGCATGTTGAAATTCTAAAGCATAATTCTGGGTTTGAAGAGATTCACGTTCCTTTTCCCTTCTGAAAATACATTTGCTACTTGACCTTGCAGCAAGTCAGAAAGTCCTTGTAGCTATGTTGATATTAATAAATAAAATGGAGCCAAGGCATGGAATTCAACACTGCCCTGGGAACATGCATACTATTTAAATATTAGTGCACTTAAAACCTAGCATGGCTTTGGCCCAGACTAATTATCAAATCTGAGGTGATATTTAGGTGTGATTTGGGTATAATACAAGATGGGGATCTTTCCCAAATTGCATAGACCCTAAGTGCGGCTGAGGATTAGAAGAAAGGCAGATGAAACTAGGGATGTGACCTTGATATAGATGTTACATCTTGAGGTTTGAAAGCCACCCTTAATCTGTTTTATTTAGCAGTACAGAAATAGGCTTCATGTCTCAACTTTCCCTCTTGTACAATTAATGTAAAGTTTCCCAGTTTCCAGAAAATTTTGAGGCGTTCTGATAAAAACTAACATGCAAGTATTATTGTTATATTTGTTTCCCCGTGGAAGAAGCAAAACCATGCTAATTAAGTTAGTAAAAATCCTTATATCTGGTTAACGTAACTGCAGATTAAAACTGTTCTACAGACATGGCCAAGAACTAAAAGATCAGGACTTTTTTTGTACACTACAGCCTCTGGTGCAACAGTTGTTGCTACACCTTGGAAGAGAAACAAGAGTACATAACAGCTGCTGAAACAAGGCTCTTGGAAACAATGTTCCCATTAATAAAAAGATCTGGAATAGATTTTTATTTTCTATGGAGCTGTAAGAGCACCAACAGTTGTTTGAAAACTGATGTAGCACTCTACTGAGGACAGCCAGGAGGAGAGTCAGTCTCTGCACAGCCCTGATGCTGCAGTTTAACTGGGGAAGTAACATTACTATTTTTGAAATGCACAGATGTTTCTCCTCCCACCCAAAATCTCAAGCATTGAAATATATCATACAAAACTGTGTAACTTCCTTTAGATGCAAAATCTTACCTCAGAACAAAAATAAAGATCTCTTACCAGGCAATCTTACAGGTTTCCATGGTGCAGAATTTGGCACATATGCATGTTTACTAGCAGTCACTATCAGCTGATTGCCCAACTTATACTGAAACTTGAGGAAGGCAGTGCCATCTGCTCCTGAGGTTCCAGATGCAATGCAGATCTGGTTGGTAAAAATCTCAATGAAGGCTTCAGTTACTGGCTGATGGGTGCTGGCATCGCTTACATGGACCTTCAGCGTTACTTCTGTAATGACAAACAACCGCAGCAATTATTGTCTGAAAAGCTTCTGTGGGAGGCAGCAATTAGAACATGCTGACACACCAACGACTGAGAAAACACCAGGTTCTGACGCTTTGGTGCCATGTATGACTTATACTGGCCTGCAGTTATCCATCTCAGGCAGTCATTCTTTAAGAGACACTGCAGATTCTGCCACAAGCCAGACCAAGTCCTGAATTATTGCCTGACAGATAACTTCAACTGTGGAGACATCTATCTTCCACCTATGACCCACATGCAGCTGGGCAGCACGTCACCAGGGCAGGCAATATTCCCTTTGATGGGCACCATGTCAATCACACAGTACAATCGTACTATCAAACTCTAAATGTGTGAGTATCAAATGTGTTAGTCACGGACAGCATGGCATGGTAACTCTCTGTAAGGTCTCTGCTTGTTGTGCCTCTGATCCAGCCTTTTCCAGCAGCAGTGGGGAGAGGGAAAGGCTGGAAGCGAGGTGTGCTCCCTCACCTCTTTCCAAAGCAATTTTCTCTGTGCAACAAAAGAACAGAGGAAATCTGCTGTGACAGAAGCCCAGGAAGAAAGTGGGAGGAAGAAAGTGGGCAATGGAGCAGCCTGTGCTACAGTTGGAGATTTTCACCTCCTGTGGGAGAGATTGCCCCAGCAGGCACAGGACTTCCCTGGTGAGGTCGAACCAGGGTGGTGAAATCCCACAGGATCAGGTCCATGTCCTCAAAGCACAGGGCAACCAGGTGGAATGCAAAGTGCTTGCAGTGAGGAAGAGAGGAACATTTTCCGCTTCTCCCTGTTCACCAGCCCTTTTTCTGTGACATTTTTGCCCAAATCATAGCCCCCAGAGCATCAGTCCATCAGCCTTGACTGACACTACTGTACCACCTGTCCCCAAATACTACTGGTGAATATAAGAAGCAGAGAATTGATGGTTAAGACAGGCAGGAGAGTCATACAGCTTGAAGATATGCAGTCAGAAGCTAACACATCAGACTACATTTTTCTTGAGTTATTTGCTGTTTTTCCAGAAACTAATTACTAGTTTAAATGTTTCCAGATGTACAATATTTGTCCACTCCGGGCACTCCTATGACTAAACCATGCATTGTGTCACCAGGCTTTTGTTACATAAAATGGAGTGGCTTGTGCAAGACAGTCCCTCTGGAAGGCATTCTTCTATATCTACGATTGTTTTCCTGTGCCTGCAATAGTTCCTCTGCCTCATGCTCTAAAGTAGCAGCTGTTGCCTTTCTGCAGTAACCATGACTTAAATGCAACGCTGTGTTGAAAACACCAGCAATGATCTACTGCTTCTACAGTTCCAAGACACTCCTCGGATTCTTTCTGCTTCCAGTTGCCTCTTTCTCCTAAATTAATTCCTCCCTCCCTCTTTTCTCTCCCACTCTTCCCGTTCTCTTGTTCCCACCCTAATTTTTGGAAATTCTGTTGTTATTGCATGAAGTCCCCTACCTCAGCTTTCTCCACTCCTCAAGGTAGTAGATGATACTTTGCAAACTCCCTTTTTGTGTTAGGAGACTTCAGCCTCTCACAAGAAGGATGCTCACACTCCACATGCAACTAATTTCAGCATGTGATGCCCAGAAAAGAGAGCATGACCTCCTTTTGATATATATTTAAAAACAATGCACTGATTTCTACAGAGCAGTATTGGTGGTACAGTTCTGCTCTATTACTACAGTGCCTTATGATTTTAAGAACTTATTTTGGTGTAAGCCCTGAGCCAGCAAGACATAACACAAAGAAGAACTTAACAAAATCTTTGTTGTGAGTTTCAACAGTGAAATGGCACAACTGAGTGTGCTGAGAAACATACTGCAACAACCTAAAGTTTTCAAAGGATGCCAGGACCTAATACAAAAATACCAGCACATCTGTCCTAAGGGTATTTCAGCCAGAAAGATCAATATCTCGGGCCCTTCTATAAGCAGAGACCTTCTCTCTGAATCCTACAGTACTGAAAATACACTATCATGCAGCCCTGAACCAAAACCCCATTAGAGAAATTCATGATCATCGCAGCCCTCGCTTTAGAACTTGGCAATGGAGGATGCCAATTTAGATGGGATCAGCATGAAATACATTCTAGCTATTAAAGATTCTGGACTTCTTCCCAGTTTTGCATTTTGTAGTCAAAGGAAACAACTGTACACAGAAAACCAGTGTCCATACACTCTGGTGCCCAGTCCAGAATGCCTCCTTAGAAACCTTGCCTTGACCACCAAGCGACTTGTGAAATCTTGTGTATGTGAAAGGCAGCCACATTAATCAACAAAGGAATACATACGCACTCGTATTTACAAACATGAGGACAAAACACAGTGTAAGTTTTAATTTTCAAAATGTGCAGGAACAATATGCTTAAATTCCAAGCCAGGCAGCTGCTGTGCTCTTAGTATTTCCCACTTTGAATTGCCAAGCAAAGAAGGCAAGAATAGATGAGGTTAAGAATAATAGGTGATGCATTAAAGAAAAAGCAAGAGAACAGGACAAGCTGAACATTGCTGTTAGCAATTTCAGTAATATGGAAGTTTAGCCTTTTCTAAAACAACCACATATAAGAAGGAACCTAGGAACTCTGGAATATTAAATATTAATTAAGGAAGACAGTAAGAAAACAATGGAAATATCATATCCATTTAATTCCTTATAGACATCCAAAATTCTAGAATAGAGACTACTACTAAAATTGATCAAGAGACAAAAACTGATAAAATTTTCCTGTATATTCCTTCCACAAATCCATCCCTCTCTTCCCAAATCAGAGAGCTAGCCCTGGGTATCTCCAATAGGAAATGTCTTTATTCTTTGCTTCATAGCTATGCAAGAACTTCTGTCTGCATCCTTCTCTCTTTCTGATAAGGAAGGATAGGGGTTTCCAAAATCCTATTTCTAAACAGAAGTGACAAACGCCATCACCCAAGATAGAAGACTTATGTCCTAAAAGGCAACAGACTGAAACTGGTGTTCCAAACCACAGTTCCTAGATCAGACACTGGGCTTGTTTTCTCCTTCTTTTTGATATTTAACTTGTTTTATCCTGAGAAGATAGGAAAAATCATAGCAGCCTGAACAATCCTAATTCCTTTTCATGTGTTATCTTCCCTGATATACATGTGAAATGTATACAAGTTGCTTAATTCAGGGCTTTCTCCCACGCAATAGTTCCTTTTTCTTATCTAATGCAGCAGTGAAGTCACGAACACTAAATCTGCATTATCACAGTAATTTCCACAGCAACTGAATCATTAAAAGCTTAAATTGTTGAAGAAATTGTTGAACAAAACATCCTCTCCAACAGTGACATGATGAGAACAACCTACAAAAAGAGATAGTAAGTTTCAGAATTGCTAGGATATATTCAGGCACTTCTTGAAGATCAGGAGGACTGAAGAAGGGAAATAAGAGAGCAGAGTAGAGACTACAAGTGACCAAGATCAATCCAATCTCAAGATAACAGGGAGGTCTTAGATCAAAACATTAGGTATACTAGATGAAATCAATTAGGAAAAGCTGCTTAGAGGACTCACTAAGGAATAGAGTATTTAAAATATCTGGAAAACTTTTTGAGTTGGTTCTCTCAGCAAACAGTGGGTATAAAGCAGATACATTATTCTTGAGTTTTACAGCCTACCACAGCAAGGCTGCAAAACACAGAATTAAAAGACACACGAACTCAGAGAAGGACGGATATCTGCAGATGGAGGCAAGGAAATGAAAGCCCTGCAGAAGATGAACTCTGAGAACATGAACTGCTAAAGAGAAGCCTGCTTCATTCCCACTGTTGTATGTACAGCAGGAATATTTACTAAGTTGTGAAGGAGCTTTGTTCCGTGCTACTAGCATAGTCCTGGAGGAGGGAAGGGGACGTAAAGGTGAAGAGTGCTCACGTTCCCTCATTTTGGAGCAAAGCAGAGACAGCTGACGTGACAGACCCCAGGCTGATGAACTTACCCAGGGCAGCTGTGATCTCTCTCACTTCCCCAGACATGCCAGCCACAGTCAGGACAGGCTATGCCTGATCCACAGCCCTGTCTGATATACCTGGCTCCTGACTGATGTGGTGTGAATGTGTCCCTTTCAGACCTCAGCAGTCTGGCACCTGCTGCCCCATTGGCTGGTGGCACTGGTGGGCACAGGGACAGAGCCAGAGACTGCACTACTAGTGTGTGCCCTGCCATTATACTCTTACAGGGAAGATTCATGTCCAAAGCAAGAACCACTTACTATAACTGTCATTCCCAGAAGATCAACCACAGGCAGACATCCTGTCTGGATGGGCAAAAAGCCTGTGTGTCCCTGTCTAGAAGTGCAGGTAGGAACAGGCCACTCAAAATGTTAGTTGCAACCCGCATCTGCTATAAACTGTAACTTACTTCAAGGTGTTGCAACCCTGCAACTCTGCTTCAAGAATCCCAAAGCAAAGTGGAAAAGGAGGTTAGTGGGAAAAGAGTAAATAAACCCAGCAAATACAGGGGTAAATTTCACAAAAAGATCAAGGCTGATGCATGTGTATGCTGAAGCAGGTAAGTCTAGTATAAATCTGTTTTCTTAGTTATATTCCCTAGTCTTCATTCAAGCAATAACATCTTACTTGTTTCTCAAACGAGTGCAAACCAAAATTAGTAGTTACTGTGAAAAGAGCTGCTTAAGTGGAACTCCCTCCCAGTTTTCTAGTGCTAAATTTATTGTAAGCTATATAAAAAACTCCAGCATCTTCAAGGTTACAATTTGGGAAAGTGAAAAAAAGACAAAAAAACCCTTAAATGACAGCATTCCAATCCAGAATCCCATCTGTCTTCTTAATCTGATTTTTTGTGATTTTACTAAGTTTAAACTTTCTCTGAGCAATCCTTCCTGTGCCATCTGCTCTATGAACCTTACTGCCTTGCCTGAAATACAATTAATCTTAAGAAAACTATTTCTGCAGTTGTAACCCCTTCTTATACTCACAACTGGCTTTTGCATTGCTGTGAACTCCATTTGGGAATGGTTTCCTTCAGGACTGATATAATCTGTGCTGTCTTCTATAACTGAACTCTTGAAAAATGAAAAGCACTGGTTTTAAGTGGTTTTGGGTTTTGTTTGTTTGTTGGGATTTTTTTTAAGTCAGTAATGTAACGCAGAAAGAAAAATCCTGAGCGATCGAGCAAAGGCAAACTGTCAGATCTCAAATACTGGAATAAACAGGGAAAAGTTATGACACAGATTGGAAGTAAAAGATCACAATCCTATTTAGATCCCAATCCTGCAATTTGATTTCTGTGCACACATCCCTCTGTCAGGCAGACTCCCACTGACGTCTGCGGGACAGATGATCTCTTTTGGGAATAGGCTGACACAGGCAGCTGTTATCACTTAGCTTTTCCTTTGGGGGTCCCTCATCCATGGACAATGTCAGGATATTACCAAAGATAGAGATATTTAAATTACCTAGGTTTTGATTAGAAAAAGAAAACTTCCTGCTTATTTAAAAAATGCCATTATGAACTTTATGTGTCCTCCACTCTGATTGAGCTTACTGGCAACATGCCTGGCTTTGAATCCTACATGCCAAATGGATAAGCCTTCCTGCCTCTTAACCTTTTGCCCATGTGTGAGGTCAATCCTCAGCCAAACAATAGGATTTTCATTTATCTAAAGGAAAACATTTTCCTAGAAAAAGGACTGTACCCCGTGCTTTAGCCACAGATGCCAACTCAAGTATTTACATATCTTCGTATCTTTCTAATGTGCTGCATCAGGGAGGCTCTACTGACAATCACACTTCAAAATAGCAGCAGAGTAAGATTGTACAAAGAAAAGGAAACATATGTAACATCCCTCCAAAAGCACACAGACTCTGATCTTCATTGATGTTGTCAGCTGAAAGTAAGTTCTCAAGTACCTCCTCAAATAGCAAATTATGTGTGCTTGTACAAGACTCACAGCAAAGATGACCACATCCTCTGTTCAGACCTGGCTCTGATCCTCATTACAGGAAAATCAGTAGTGCTACATAACCCTCCCCGTCACCACAGGTGACCGAGGTTTCACCTGGGGTGGGTGTCTGCCACTGATTTCCAGGGAACCCAACCACGCAGAGGGTGGAACACAGGGTCTTCTCAGCACCTGTTCTGTGATTCTCCAAATCATACCAAGGCTCATGCAGTTCCTGGCATCAAAAAGAAAGTTCCTTGCAGCACTGGTCAGAAATCTAGTAAGGACCCCACAATACAGCTTGGTTCTCACACCCAGATTCAGAAGAGATTTAGAAAGCAGAGGGGTTCAGTGAAGAGCCACATAAAAACCCAGGGGACAGGGAAGCAGCCTTGGGACTGGCCAGCTCAAGAACCCGACCTTTTCTGATTACAGGAGAAGGCTGGATCACTGTGCATAACAAGGAAACTGCAAAAAATCAAGTCAGCTGAGGACCTTTAGTCTTGCTGACAGAGACAGCCAACAGCTGTACACTGAACCTAAGCAAATTCAGGTGTCGTTTCCTAGCAACAAGAGAACAGCTTACTAAATAGTAGATTCATTCAGGCTGTGTGAAAATTTATTTTATTTTTTAAAATAGCTTTAATTTTAGTTCTAGGTGTTTAATTAAGGCTTACAATTAATGTTAAGAGTTAAGAGAATTAAGGTTTGATTCTAGAGCATTTATGAAGCCAGCCCAAATGGTTGTCAGTGGTGCTTCTTTTTAGCACTGCAATCTGAATTTGCTAAACACTTTTGTGCTTTACAGGTCATAGGGAAGACTATCAGTATGGTCCTCTCCACACTGAGTACTTGCAGTGTGATGACTATAATTAACTCTCACACCTCAGAAGTCAACAAGAAAGTTTCTTCCCCAAATGCACAATTGACTTCTGAGTTTTTCTTTTATTCCTCCCTCTTGCTCTTCCTCAGAAACAGTAGAGGTGTGGTGCAATGAGAGCTGCATATTCCACTCTCTTGGCTGACCCAGAGAAGCCCCTACATGATGCCCGATCAGTGCATCTTGCTCACCTCATCTCTGCCGACAGGCAGGATCCGGAGCTGTGGACGAGGCTGCTCTCAGGTAGCACCTGAGGCTTTTTAACCCTTCTCTGCAGCACAAGTTGATTCATCTGTATTTCTCATCTAACATTCCTTGCTGCTCCAAGTGCCTCAGGCATTGCTGGCACTATGGCTGGTTCATCTAGAGCACAAGAATTTAATTTCCAGGGGATTGAAATGGTTTATCTTGACTAAAATAATTAGACTTAATCCTCAATATTGAAATAAAGCACAGTGGTCTGCGATATTGAAGGTCAGATAGGTGACCTACTTACCTCTTCAGGTTAAAAATCTATTAAACAAAGTGTTCATAAACTAAACTGATAAATATATTATCTCAAAATGCATTATCTCCTAGGGATAATGCACACAAATTTTAATAAAATGTCACAAAAAGAACTCTAGTATATGAACTAGAGCAATTTATGCCACATACAGTGACAACCAGACTACTACACAGCCCTGTATTCAAAGGGGAGGGAGGGGCAGTTATGGGATAATAAAATAAAGACATTCATCATGCAACTGTCCAACATTCAAAAGAAGATTTGCATATCCTGACCTGCTAGAGCCTAGAGCATTACCACCAAAATTAATTTCTTGGGAAAAAAGGTAGGAATTTGCTTTAATTAAAAAAAGTGGGAGCTATATGCCCTATGCCCAGATGAGACTCTGATACCCTATTGTTAAGTGATTAAACAAGCATTTATAATTAACTTGAAACTCACACGGCTGTGAAACTCATGAATAGCAATAGTTGCATTAACAGGTCTGCCTTTGATCTCTACAGGAACTGTGCATGACACAAACTAATTTCATTTCCAAACCTTGTCTCTGAGACATGGAATTAAATAAAATACTGTCATGGAGTGCAGATGGAAGTTGAGTTTCAAAGCTTTAGCTTGCCACACGCATAACGTATTCTTTACACGACATGAAAAAGTAATCCCTGCTTAAAACCCTCCTTTTTTGCAGTAAGAGTTCTTTGAAAATCTGTTTGGAGATCAATACGGAATGAAGAGTTAATGCATCGCTATTTTGCAGTTGCTCAGCATTAGAGTTCTCCACTGACTCAAGACCACAGCTGATTTTGCAACATCAGCTCTGAGGATAACACGACATGGAGCTCAGCCACTGTATGACTCACAGGGATTTTAAGCCAACTTTATACCTACTGCACCACCAGTCTAGTTTGGGGGAGGGCACAAAGGGAAAGCTTGGATTTGCTTAGCCACAAATGTACGTTACATTTTCTCAGAACAACTTTATCCTAACTCTATTAATAGAAGTATGCATCTGATAAAAGCAATTTAAAGCAGATGCATTCTATGTTTAAGCAATCCAATGTATGTGCAATGCTCATTTTCAAGCAGCTTTAATCTTGGGTTTAATCTCTACTTATTTCCAAAGCCTGTTGGGGAAGCAAACCTAGATATCACTTTGGAAGAGAGTATTTTTACTTGAGTTGTCTTTGCTTTCAAACCAACCACTGTAACAATTCAAACAAACCCATCTCAAGTTTCCCTCTACAATCTCATTGCAGCCTGCAGTGCAAACTTCCACTTTCATCTCTGCACTCCACTGATGTAAGCTCATACATGTACACAGGCTATAATTTTATCTAGGCACTTGCACATTTTCCCTTTCTTCAAATAACTCAATAGTTTCTAATCACTTCATTCCTTGAAGAGTTTATCCCCAGCAGGCAGACAGGAAAATTAAACATAGGTGAAGCTACACATGGTAACAATCTCCTTCCTCCAGCCCAGCCAGCCTGAGCAAAGAGTTCAGGGTGATGAGCAGTGCAGCTCTACTGTTCAGCTACTCCACATTAAAACCAGGAGCATCCCTTCCCTTCCCAGCTCTGTGACCTGGCTGCGGACTCTTGCTCCTTCTCTTGCGCTGGCCTGCTTTTCCTTGGACCTGCTGCCAAGTCAGTTGCATTTACTAACCCTGAACTGCACCAGCCTAACAAAGCGAGTGGCTCGATGCCAGGTTATCAGGTAGAGCTGCTCAAGCAACACAGCCCCATGTGCCAAAATCAGCAAAACAGGCAGGTGCAGAGGTGGAGAGTGGCGGCCAAGTGCAACACTGGCAGAGGAAAAGAAGAGATTAGGGACCACCCCTGCAGGTTCATGGGCAATTCAGTCAGCTCCTCTGCACCCCTATGGTCACTTTGGAAGGGTGCCTGTCCATCTCCTGACCTAGGCAAGCTTACGGTCAGTATTTGACATACACAGTTGCAGTAAACCTTTATTCTGCATGTAGTCCCAAATCCCATACTGATTCCCAAATAACTTCCCAACCTCTACTGCTGCATACTGGCACCACAGCAGTAAAATCCCCTGGCTCCATAAGGACAGGATGCTTGTGACAATGCCAGGAAAGGCTTTGATATGGAGGAGTGAGGACTATTGCACAGGCACTACATAGTGTTTACAACTGCTCTTGAACACCTAAAAACCTCTACAGTCCAGTTGGTATTTGTGGCTGGGTGAATGGAGGACGTTACTGTATTTTCCTCCTGACCCTAAAAAGCTTGTTTTTATTAACATGTCTACATGCCACTCCCTGTGACTTCTGTTTTCTCCTCACAATCACACCAGGAATAAATGCCACCCAACTTGTCCATAATGAAATTCTCCTATCCTCCGAAAATATTTATTGTATTTCCAAGTTTTTGGGATTTTTCTGTTCAAAACAATATTTCTATTTCCTCATTTGGAATAGCTTGCAAATTTAATTAACCTGTGATCTAGGCCTTCTTCTAGATAATGAATAAAAATTTTAAATAAAATAGCACCCATTACAGTTCCCTTCATCCTAACATTGTAAAGCAACCCCAGCTTAATACATGGCCATTTATCACTACCATTTGTTTACTCTTTCATCCAATCTTAGTCACACAGAAGAAGCCTTCTCATCCAAGTCAATTAATTTTTCAATTAATATTTTTTGAACCAGGCCGCTGTACTGTCTATATGTCACCTATGATGACTACATATATATGCAGAGCATACATAACTGACTCAGCAACTAAAACTTGCATCAGTTTATATTACCGTAACAGCCATGGTGATCTTAATTCTTGGCAGGGGATTAATTTTAGGGCTGTTATGATTTCATGAGAAAAAAATTCTAATAAAACTAAAACTATGAATTTTGAAAAATTACTTCCTATTCCCCTACACTGGAAGTCAATTATGTAAATCAGAAGTTATTGGCTCTTCCATGAATTCACAATCGTAATGGGAAGGTACAGTTACAGTTACACTTGCAATATTCATCTTTCTTAGACTCATTGTATATAAAAACCACAAAGTGACAATGAGGCTTTGATACACTGCTCATACACCTTATATCACTTTCCATGATGGGAAGAGCACCAGAGTATACCTTTGTGTTTCTTGGTCACTGTGCAGCTCTGATTCCCAGAGATGCTTATCGTAGCCCAATGACTACCACTGTTGCTAGAAATTAAGGTTTGGAGGTCCATGAATCAGGCTTTGGGAATGTGTGGAAGTAACTTGCAGTGGTGTGTTTGTTGACGTAGTATATAATAAGTGCCTATCTAAGGGGGGGTTTGAAGGGGATGACACTCTGCTGAAGGATTCCCGGGGTTCACAAATCAAAATGCTGGAAACCAACGAATCACAGCTGATCAAACAAATCAGTGAATTATCTGTTCTATTTAGAGGTCAATCTCAGTGTAAAATGCTGTGACTGGCCAATAAACTGCAGAGGAAGGCTGAGAGGAGACAGGCAAGAGCTATGTGCCCTGAAGCTCAGGGAATAATGCAGGGTGGGACTGACTCCAGCTGCTGCAAACAGGGCAGACTGTATCTCAACACAAATGGGACCCAAGGGTGGCCTCAGTATTATATGAAAGCTATGTCATTTGAGTGAATCCATTGACTACACCAGAGCGGAGTGAATCAAATCTTTTTCCAAGTTCATTAAAAGAGTGAGAATGTCTCCCAAACTAGCACTGGGAAGGCATATATAATGGCTCAGACCAGCAAAGAGCGTAAGAACTGAACAACTAGCAACATAAATAAAATCGAAGATAGCTATGGGTTGGTTTCAACCCGTCTATTTCTTCTCAGCAGCTGGTGATGCCCAGCATTGTGATGATGAGTGCATTACAGAGACCAGGAGCATGTACTACACATTGGTGTAGTGATTGAATTATTATTGCTGTTATTGTATTTTGCATTAACAAAGTGCAAATTACATTGGTCTTGTGATTTTGGTATATTTTGTATTATTGTGCTAAATCAAAAATCCCACGTAACACTAAATATCTTCAAATAAGTAAACTTGATATTACACACGTGGCCTACCTAAGAGTCCAGTCAGAGCATACAAGACTCTGGCAAATGCTCATATTATTTACTAGTTTGTCCATTTGACAACATAAAGGAGTTACTGCGTATACTCTGGCATAAACCCATCCTAGGTATTTACAGCTGTTAACAGCACTCTGCTCAAGCTCTTTCCCTCAGCCCAGAATCCCTCAAATTCTTTTATTTCACCTCATCTGTTTCTTATAGTTGTGCTACAAAACATGCACCTGTTTAAAACTACCACTACCACACAGGGCTGCTGGCGCTTTCACTTTGACAAATACGGCCACTTTCCCATTAACAAGCAGATAAGTAGAACTGAAAGCATTCCAGCAGCGTGCTCTGCTTCTTTGGCACAGACAGCAACATGAATATTTTGTAGGCTACTTAGTCTATGCCATAAGCAAGCATTTTAAAGTATTATTATATTGGTTAAACAAACAGCTGCATGTTTGCAAAGTGATCTACTGCGTGAAAGCAATGCTTAAAGGAGAATTAGGAGGAAGGCCTTTTGAAATACCCAACTCCTACAGAGGCTAAACTTATACACAGAAGCTGCATTAACAGGACGCGTTGGGGGAATTTGTTGGGAAGCAAATGAAAAAGTAGGTAAGACCATAAGACCAATAATCAACCTCTGAAAGGACAAAATAGGCTCTATTATGTTGTAGCCAGCATAACTATAAAGTTAGCACATGGGGACATGGTTTAGTGGTGAACATGGCAGTGTTGGGTTAGCGACTCGACTCGATGATCTTAGAGGTTTTTTCCAAGCTTAAAGATTCTATGATTAGCAGATAAAAGGTTTGTATATGTTATGCATCTATATATATGCATGCTAAGTTAAACTGAGAACACAAGGTACAGCTAATCACATTAAAAACAACAGCATTTACTTAAAAGTTTTCTTGCCACTATCAGTCCATATCACTTCCCTGAAACCCATTCAAAAATCAAGCTTACAGATACTTTCCTGAAGTTAAGAGAACATCTATTTCACGCAGGGATATCATCTCTCTGTTTGCAATTAATTCTGTTCTCACACTTACAAAGGAACTGCTAAGAAAAATGACAGTATTCAACAGTTAATCATTAATTTAAAGGAACAAGCCCAAAAAATTTAAAACCTATTCAACCATATTTAGTAATAAATACAATTCCAGTGAGTATTACGGGAATGCTAAACTTCCTGTAAACATGTAAAATAGAGATTCCTTATCTTTTCTTCTTAAATTTAACAGCCATAGGAAATCTATAAATACCAATTTTTAGCAATATATTCAGTATCACTTCATGCTCTGTATTACTTTGACATTACTTCTCTAAACTACTATACATTTAATTTTAAACTTCACATTATTTCAAAATGTCCTGAGGTTTGGGAAATTAACACTCCATAATACAAAAATAAGGTATTCTTTCTGCTTTGCTGAGCATATGTTCTAAATCAAAACTGCTCTTCACTTTTTTCCCCCTCTTCACATTAAGACTCTGGGAAAAAAAAAAACCAAACCCACATAACTCAAAGGATGTGTGCGCACACTCACAGCCTGCAGCAAGAACCTATACAGGAAAGCTGATTTATTTATTTCAACAACTGGTCTAACAACCCAAGTGGCCAGTTGTTCTCTTGAGGTTGCAAGATTACTTAAGGGAAGTGTAAAATGACAGCAGATTGCTATTACTGCTCAAAGCAAGCCTGAATTCCCGGGTAGCCTTGTGCTACCACAACAGCATGACTCCAGGCTTCCAGCCATCAGCTGGCCAAGCACAACATGAACCCTTTTGAAGAGCACAAAAAGAGGAGAGGTCAGGAAACCCAGCACCACTCATCTTGTAGGGCCCAGAAGTCTACTGCAAGGATGCTAACAATCAGCTGAGTTGCCTTAGATGTTTATAAAGACTTTGAGTCCATTGCTCTAGTACAGGATCAGCAACACACAGCAGCAAAAGTGGCAGTTCTGATTCCATGTAGTTACAACAAAATTCTACAGACACATTAACGTTCTCTACGCACATACATGTGGATGCAATATAGGAGAAACAAATTACTTAAAAATTCAATTGCCTTAAATGGCAACGTAAAACAGCTTATCTGCAGAATCAAGTTTCGCCCAGAATTGGCAGAGTTACTGTAATGCCAAGATGTTCAACATGAACGAGAAGGATTGTAACTTCAGCTTTGGACCATTCAATCAGATACTCCCATCTGAGTTGGTAGCTAAAGTTAAGAAAAATCAAGGCAGGTAAGAATGATACTAGCTAATGTGAATGAAGCAACCTTTAATATCTGCACTTTAAGTTCATCTTTCTAGCTATTAAAAGAATATTAAAATTGGGCTGAAATTATTTTGTGGTTACATTCACATGGAGCCCAAAATGCTTGGGGTCTCAAATAGCACATAACAGGTAACAGTTCAGCTAAGTACAGAAACTCAGTGTATAGATACTCATTTAAAACATGAAGATTCTAATGTTATCTGCAGTACCAAAACCAGGCAAAATACATTTTGTATTCTTTTCAATGGATATGCTTCCATACAAAGCACTGCTGCCTACTTTGGAGGCTGGTTTTGAAATTCATTTTTGTTACTGCCATGTTAAAACTGCAGTGAAGTGGGTGGAATTTCTTAGAATCTCTTTTCAGCTAGGAACCTCAGCCAAAGTGTTTTTGAGAGCCACTGCTCCAATTCCCTTGGTAGAAAGGACTTATAGAAAATGAAAGAGGTAACTGTGAAGCATAACGGGTGAGATTTCATGATCCACTTAGGGATGCAGTGCTAAACTCGCTGTCAACAGACAGTGGTAGAAGCAGATGGCTCTGCAGGCCATAAGCTACTTTTGCACCATGCCTATCCTTTCCTGAAAATTAGAGGGGTTTCCTGGCAAAATGCCCTGGGGACTGCCTGTGACATCAGCTGTAACAAAGCCTGGACTCTGAAGATGTGGCTTTCACCTTGACAGTTCTCTCATTTCTGCTGCCCTGCCTACATCACATGCAGAAAGGGTCAGTGAAAGGCAGCTGCACTCCAAGCCAGGAATCCTCTCTAGGATTCTCTCCCCACCGAAGCCCCTCCAGCGGCCTAAGATGATGCTCAAGGCTGATGGTCTCACCCAGGAATCCTGGTCTCGGCTACTTTCTATGCTTGTGCTAAAGATTTATTTGGCTTAGAACAGCCATCTCTTTGGCCTGCTGACGTACTGCTGAAATAACCTGCATAAGATGATGTGTTTAGACCCTCAACTATAAATTTTCAGAACTGCTTGTGAAATACCTTGCTTCATATTTAGGTACCTTTGCCCTGATGTTCTCATGCTCCAAGACTCCATCACTTACTAATAAACTCTTTTTTTTTTTAAAGGAAACAGGGAACGCTCTGCTAAACGCAATCGAATGATTAATCATAATAACCTGAAATAAATGCATTTACACTGGAGCAAATGTCTTGTTTAAACTTTATTTAAGTAGCAGTAGTAGTAAGTATGTTTAAATAGCAGACTTGCCAGAGTTTAAAAAACAAAACAACAAAACACGTTTTACTTTGGCTTTCTGCAAAAGTTTAGGACAAACTACTTCAACCTGCAGAGAGACTGTATCAACCTGCAGAGAAAAACAAGCTTCAGAAGTTCATTCTACAAAATGTACAGAAATTTGAAATTACTTTTAAATTAAGGGTTTTCATTTTTCAACAGCTCTGTTGCAACCCTTGCTACTTTGTTCCCAAGGAGTGTCCTCCTGAAAATATGCATCCTTTTCATATGGCTTTCTGCAGTGAGGGCAGGTTACTGATTCCAGCAACTGTAGCAGCTCAGTTGTGAAGTTACCAAACCATTTCGCCAAATCTATTAAATCCAGAGTTAAAAGATGCCCTAAAATCCAGTAGCACAGTATGTTCAATATCTGGAATGTGGTATGATCATGAAGGTCAGAGCAGCAGGAAGGCCCGTTGGTACACCAGAGTCCTGGAGCTCCTACCTCCAGGATGAGTAAAAAGGTTCCAGAAGACTCACACAAGAGCAGAATTTTCCTGTCATTTCCTATGGGCAGGCCTAATTGCTCTTGCTTATCAGTCAGTTGCAACAGTTACTAGATGGGACCTGACCTGCTCCCTTTTGAAGAAAGCAATCACCTGCAGGTCTGTTTTGGTTTTCTCCCTTCCATGGTAGTTTTTTTCAGGCTCCATACAAGGCCCTTGAACCTACAGATTACAACAAAAGAGTCATGAATGACACCTGAAAAAGAGCAAGTCATGAGGCTTACCAGTGTTATACTGCAATTTTTACTGTTCCTGGATTTTTTAATATACTTTAAATAGGATCCTTAAAAGCAGAAAGGCTAATAACTACTGCCTAATGATGAAGGAAGTCTATTAAGATGGCAACGGGGTTGCTTCTTGGTTTAGGGTTCTTAAGAAACAGTCACAGGCTCTATTTAGAGAAAGGAGCTCTGACGCAGAGAAAGAAAAATAGTACAATAACAGAGAGTGAAAATGTAATAAAAAGAGGGCACCATCTAACTTTTCCATGAGTTTAATGAAAGCCTATGAATCAAGTTATTCTAACAGTTTTTTAGCTTGCAGAGAATCTACAAAATGTTTCGTATCCAGTGGGACTTTCACCTCACATTAGATAAAAAAAGATGAGTGAACGTATCCTTGTGAAAAGAAAGGCCTTTGGGCTTTGCTGGGATGAGAAGTAAATGGACCTGAACACCAGAGGCACACAGCTAACACAGCTGGGAGTCCGTCTGGTTACCTGCCATGTCTGTCAGATTGGGTAAAATGGGAGTGGACAGGAAGATGTGGGAAGAGGTGGAGAATTTCCATTCACTACAACAGGGAAACAAGGAGGGATGCTTATAGAAAAGTCACAGCCACAGATGTTGCCCCTCCATCTTTCTGGAGTTTTAAAAAAACCTCAAAAGCAAGTTTTTCTTCCTGAATACTAGACTCTCCTTCCTTTGTAAGTCCTTATCACATTCCAGTAATTCCCATCAGCTCTAGACTGACTGCTGCTATTTGCTCTTACTCCGACTGGCCTTAAAAGTGATCCAAAAGTATTCAGAAAAGCAAGATGCAGAGAAAATTTTTCCTTGGTACAGCAATGAATGACTAACACCTACACACTGCCACAGGCCCTGCTCACTGATACACCCATCGCTCCAGTTTCCTTACGTGCCAAGTTCTTTGGGATGGAGGTGTAAGGCAGCAGGGGCAGAACAGAGCTGTGTTCCTCACCAACAGCCAGCAGCTCTGCTGGGGGAGCTGCCCCATCCCCCAACCTTGGGCCCACGCACTTCATTGACATCATCCAAGATTCACTCCTTTTCCAGCACATCCACTCCAGATACTGACAACATCTGCTTTGGGCCAGAATATCCTGGCCTTTTGACTCCCATTTCCCCTATCTCTTTGGGATCATTTGCTACATTTGATCATTTGTTTTATTTATTACAGCAGCTGGCTGTTCAAGTTCAAGATCCTCCTATGCATGTGGGGTTTGTATATGCACAGTATCATCTCCCCCTGGATATGGGAGCGTTGGGCAGAGGGAAGGGGTTAAAAAAGAGAAGCTGAGTATTTCAAGCCACTCCCTTTGATTTACAGAGAAGTACATCACTGCTGCATCCCGAGCCACTACAGTCCAAAGGCTGTACACAGCCGTCACGGAGCCAGGTCACAGAACAGGGCAGCTCTGCTTCACAGCTGGCATATTGGATCACTTCAGCCTCTTCCCTCCCACAGATACCACCCTCAGCCCACCATCTCAGGGCTGTCAGCTAGCTGGCAAGGAACTGAGGAGGGGAGGGAAGACCAAAGAATCCCAGGTTTTCCCTTCTCCCATTGCAGTCTAGACAGGCTAAAAGATACCAACACTTGCCTACGCAGACAGTGTACTGTGATGCTGCTCAGGGATTGCAGAGTATTACACCCATCCCCTCAGAGGCACAGATGGACTCATACCAGCACTGACTTCACTCCATGGAAGCATCAAACCCAGCAGTAGGGTACTGGGGGAAGGGGAGGGAATATCCAACAGTGGGCCCTGAAACCACCCAAACTGTGCAAAACAACAATTCCAGTCTTCTGCTATGGGACCCAGGGAAATGCCTTGGCTCTGGGATCTGTACGCACTGCTTCGATAGATCCCAGTTCTGTGCTGGGAGGAGACCTAGGAGTATGCCATCCCCCTGACTTCTGCAGCTTTTTTTCCCACCAGATGAAATTTTGAATTGGCTGTAACCCATCCGGGTCCCACCCCAGCCAGAACTGCAAAGCACATGGTGGACCCCTCTCCCCTGAAACTTTGGCATAGCTTGAGTGACAACACTCAGCATCTGGGACGCTTGCAAGATAAAACCAGAGCAAGCTGCAATAAGAAAGGCATCTAACACTAACAAGGCTCTTGCAAACTCTTATGCAAACCATAGGTTAAATAGCAAAGTAAGTGCTAGAAGATGATCTGCATGTTGCTTCATGGGAAAAAAATGGGGAAAAAAAAAAGTCAAATGGAAAAGATTTGTCACTCGGAGAGATGAATAGTAGAGGACACCTATACACGTCAGCAATCAGATACAAAGTAATACCTAAAAATATCCAAAGGGAAGACTAGTAAAAGAGTATGCTTAAATGTAAAATGTGTGTCATAGCTGCTTTTTATATCCTGCCTTGACTCCAAAAATCTTTGTGGGTTCCTTTGAAGTTAAATGACAACAGATTATTTTTATTTTTTTAAATTAGTTTAATTATGTTCCTTGTGGACAGTAAAATATTTGCTAGCTTTTACACAGGAATTTTCCAATAGTTTTATTTGAAATGCTCACTTGTGTTGCAAAGGATAGCTGTAGGACTCTCACTTGCACATTTAGTTATTTCAAAAAGTACAAACTTTAGCAAGTTCAGAAAATGAAGTTTTCTGAGTAGTCTGTATACACCTCCACGATTCCAAAGGCTGTAGGGACTTATGCTCCTGTGACATCACCATACCTTGTGGAAAAAGTCAAGCAATATTTGGAGTGTAAGTTTAGGCTATTTTTGAATGCTCTGCCTTTATACATCTAACAAACTAGTTCTAACTTTTCAAGGGTTAGTACAGGAAGAAAACGGTTAGTTCTTAACCCTAATACAATTTTACTTAGAAGTACCAGAGACAATACAGAAGATAAAGAGTTCACCAGGCAGCTATTCGGTTCTATACCCTACTCATGTCCAGCTGACAGACCACCATAACTGAATACCCAGAAAAGCAAGTTTTTAAGGTGCAAACACGTGGACAACACCTCCAAGGCCAACAGCAGCAGCAGTGTGAGCAGCACTATGTATCATATCTACCTTCTGTAGACTCCTAAGCTTCATTTGCAGTATCTTGGCTCTTGCTACACTGAGATTTTTGAGAGATTCACAAGCGTCATTAATGAGGAAAGCTTATTAATAAACAGAGCTCAATTCAAGCTTTATATGCCACAGTATGAAGATTTAATCCACCCGTGTTTTTAAACAGAACACACACAATAAACTCATAGTTTACCAAAGAGCTTCAAAACCCACACAAAATGAGTATTGAAAATTATTCATATTTATATCTGTTCTGAAAAATCCTACAATAATTTCTTCGCAGGAGTTGATCTTTAAATTATAATAATAAAAAACCCCTCTAAAACATCTGATGTGTATGAAACTTAATTCCAAGAATCCCACTTTAATACTGGTTTCCATGTAGAAAAACCAGCTCTGAAGTTCACCAAGGGATCAGACCTCTTCCATTTTCAGCCTGGGTTCTCCCTAGACTTGGAGACAGAAGCAGGAAGGTGACTGGCTGAAGTTTTCTAAGGAAGAAAGGACGACAAGCACTCCTGAAGATTGAGGGAACAGGCTATGGTCAGACACAGAAGATTTTAAGTTCTCAACACTCTTCATGCCAAGGAACCCGGCATGTCTAGCCAAAGTGCTCTTCCCCACATTGCTTCCCTCCAGGGAAGTGTGATGGGGATGCTACAGTATGACACACGGGGCCAACAGGTGATGCGAGGGGACTGATGTTTGTATTAACTTCCTTTCTTGTGTTGGTTTTTTGAAAATAGAGATTGGTAAGAGCTTGGTATTTTGTGAACTGTGTGGTGACCACACAGAAGTATTTCTTCATTGTGCTGAAGGGAAGACTGACTCCCTGGCAAGTACATTCACAATGCCTCTTTTATTCAAAGCTAGCTCAAGAGGGCTCACAAAGGGGTGAGTGGGCTGAGGATGACAACCTCTTTGCGAAAACTAGCAGGAATCTGGTGACGCACTAATCACTGCCTTGATTTTTTCACTGCAGAACTCCTCGTGTGCCTGTTTCAGAAGCCAACTCTCACTCTGCTTTGCTGCCACAGCAACACAGAAACCATCATGTGCAAGTGCTGAAAACAGATTTCCTTGTATTACTGAAACCAAGAGATTCAGCAGTAGAGAGGGAACCAAGAATCACTCTTCTACCATCTCTTGGATTAACCACACCCAAGCCCCAAAGACAAAGCACAAATTGAGGCTCTTCCCCTTACTCAGTCTTAAAATTAACACACACACACACACTCCTGCCCCCATAGATAATACTAGAGAAGAAACATAGTCCTGACTTTTCTTGTCCTTTGAGGAGATGATGGATTTCTCAGCAGGGCCTTAGGCTGACTCCAAGACCTAAAAACTTACACAGCACCTCAGTGGAAAACAAAGACTGTTATTGGGGTTTGGGCTTGCTTTGCAGAGATGCTTGGTGCCTCCTTTCATTTTACAGAAAAAAAAACCCACAATGAAGGAGAAAGAAAGGCTGTGCAGATCACTGAGACATCTAATTACACTTTTCTTTTTTAACTTGTAATAGATTTGCAGGTTTTTGACAAGTCTATAATGATACAGTTTTTCATTTTACATTATAAATGTTAACAGTCAATACCCTGACAGCTACTGAAACAGATAATAGGTTGCTGGGATTTTGTAATGTAGAAAATTCAATCTGTGGGTGGTGTTTCAAAAGTAGCAGTTTCCCTCCTGTGCTCATAGGGAGGGGAAAGTAACAGCAGGACATGCAATAAAAGCCCACTGCTTTTGTCATGCTCTATGCCACAGGCAGAGTAAAACTCGGCCACCACAGGAATCCAACATATTTTATTAGTATACACCCTCATATAGTTTACAGCTATTAGTGATACTACTACATGGCCTATCTTAAAATTGTATTTTCACGCAGGTGAAGTAAAGACTGTTTAAGATGAGACATTTATTAAACAGGAAAATTAAATAGGAAGTTTCAAATTTCCTTCAGCTAAATTAGAATTTAAACATCTGAAAATCAGAGTATCACTTAATTTCACTGTCTCAGAATATTCTCTTACTTGGGTGACTATTTTCCTAGAAAATTTTGTGGGTTTTATGCATTACACTTCTTATGCATTCCCTTTTTAACAGAAGTACTGGTTCAGAGGCATAAAGGAGAGTGAGGACTAACTTCCTTGCAGTTAAATTCAGAAACCAGTTTTCACTTCACGTGGGCTTTGCTTGGGGATTGGAATACTCCTTCATATGGTATTAATATTGAGCTAAGAAACCCAACTAGAAAGGCCTTAACCATACTAAAATTGTAGACAAACTTTAGTTCAGCACCATTCAATTTGGCGGTTGTTTAATTCCAAGTGGCAGGCAAAACCTTATGTATCTGACATTTTGAGGACTAGTAGGTTCCAGCTGTAGCTCAAAACCAGGAATATTCACTTATCACCACATTAACATAATATGTTTAAGAATTGAAATATGTCACATCTCAGAACCGATCCAATATTGTGGTATGGCTGCTGCAATCACACCATCTATGCAGAGCATGCCCCTTGATAAAAAATGACCTTGATGTAGAATCTTACACCGACAGAGCCAGAAGCAGAGCTCTGTGAAGATCCACCTTTCCCCCTTGCCAACGAGACACTACATCCTGGTGGCTGTCTGACAGTGTCCGGAGCAGGACGATTGTACCGCAATGGTATTTGGTGACCTCCAGGGCTACCTCATTCCCCATGACTACAGTTCTGCAGGGACTCTCTAGGTTTCCTCACCACAAGAAAGCAACAGGACTGTTCCACGCAGGACTGCTACTCCCTGACATTTAACTTGCTTTTCAGATCTTTTATCTTGCTTTGACTTTGGGTTTTTTTGCAGATCTAAAGTGCTGTAATTATCAGGACAAGCTCCAAGAGCATAAAAATCCTGCACTGGAGCCATAATGAGGGGTTTTATACCATCTGGTTTTGCTGCCAGAAGTGTTCAAATCCAGCACCTTCAGGGAAGGTCAGTAGTTCTCCAGTGACAATGCAAAGAGTACAGTATACTTACTTTGGTACTTCTATTTGCAAGCAACTTAAACACCCATACTAACTTAAAACTGAGATGGAAAAACATTACACCTCACCTTTTAATTACACCTAAAAAGAAGAGGGCTGAGATCTTATTTGGTATGTCCCATAACTTGCAACCATATGGTTTTCTTGCCTGCTGTCTACTGTGTTTAAAAGAGAAATCAGAGTGGATGTTGTACAATTCTATATAGTAAGAAACACACCTCATTCGAATTGTGCTGCAGTAAGTTATCTTATTCTAAACTATGGTGGAAGAGAGATCTTGCTGGAAGACGGCCTTTGAAAAAACACACTGAAAGAGTAGTATGGAAAAGACAGAACACTAAAGCAGCCTGGAAACATAAAAAGCAATCTGTTTTTTCTCCATACTTAACAGAGATCATCATCTTCATCAAGCCACTTTATAAAATAAATTAGATTCCATTTCATCTGTGCTTTCATTCCTGATGCTTCCTAGTGACTGTGTTTGCACCTCAATTTCCTCTGACATTTGATTTAATATACACAGTAAACGCTAGCTGGAGGTGAAAGTATCTTAACAGTTCCTGTATATGAATATAATGGATACAACACCTTAATTACAGCCAATCTCCCTCCCAAACAACAACCAAAAAAGACCAACCACAAGCAGAAGCCAGAGCTATAGCACTGCATTAGTCTACCACAGAGCCATAAACAAAGGATAGTAGTGGGCAACCTTTCAAAATACAAGTTTTTCTACTGTGAGAGTTCTCCTGTTTTCAATCTGTTACAGCTAAATGTGTGTGCTCATTAAAAGCATGCTTTGCACAAACAGGACTTAAAGAGCAATGAAATGTTCACTTCAAGTGAAAATGTGACTGTTCACAAGTCAACATGATACAAGAAAGCAAGAAGGCAATGTGATGATGCAAAAGCAGCATCACTTACCTGTCAAGAATAATATAAATCAAACCCACATCGCTTCACTGTATTTTTTCCAGATACTACATATAATCTTTCACATTTAGCCAATGTAAATTGGCTTAGACAACAACCATAGTTTTTGTGGCCTTATTAAAAAGTTCCTTTTTAAAGGCTGTTAACCAATTCAAGCTTTACAGTAAATGACCAAAATTTCAGTAACCCATAATTTGGGTAAATATTTAGGAAAGTTATTCGATGCATGCCTTCAATTAGACTTTCTAGATTAATACAGAAAAAACTCACTAACTACATTAGTCTGCATTTATGCAATACACAGTACGCCTGACTTCAGACAACCTATGTGTGGAAAACAGAGGGACAAAAGCTACATGAGTGAAAGAGCAAATTTAGATCTTCAGAAAACATCTTCAATTAACTGCATGAACATTTGCCTGAAGGGATTTTTCCTGTGTATACAACATACAAGGATGCTGTAGCCCTCAACCCCTACCCTCCATCTGCCTTTGTGCATGATGTTGGGGAAGGGGACAAAACCAACAGATGTACAGTTTCCTTCTTCTGAGCACAGAAAGCTCCTCTGGCACACACCACTGGAAAACAGCACTGATGCAATTATCACATGGAAGCAAAGCACACAGAATTTCAAGGTGTAATTTGATTACTTTCCCGGTTTTTTAAATGCTCACATTTTTTCTCCAAGATACTGATTTTTCAGGTAAGTACAAACCTAATCAGCGTTATAACCACGTTAACTTGTAATGGACAGAACTCCATATTCTGCTGTATCAGAACTATTCTGAGCTCGTTAAGTAATAGAACACAGATGCCATTCATTCTTGGACTCTTGATTAGGCAACACATCCCACAGAAAGCATAATATCAAAGAAATTAACCATGAAGGCAGTCCTTTTCTTCAAAGGTAGCTTGGTTAGAAAGCTCTGGAGGGTCTGCAGATCTGTCCAGCCTGTACCTCTCTTTCTCTGTAACTTTACAAATGCTATTGGAATATGTAGTGTCTGGATAGTGGGAGAAATGCTCAATTCACAATGTTAATATTTATGGGTACTTTAAGTAAAGACATTTATACTTTTAGTAGCCTCACGATCTTGTGTAGAGATTCTTCAACTTTACAGGAAGTAATGCTACAAGGAGAGGTCTACATCTTGGATTCAGGAATGCCTGTTATTACTTTTTCCAAGCCCTGGCGTGTCGCTAAAAAGATTGAGTGTGAGCACATGTGTGTGCACGGGAGGAAAAGAGGGAAACCTGCTATAAATACTGATATGTGATGATCTTAATAAAGTAGCAGATGAGATTCCAACGTGGTCTAAAGCTACTTCATTTTTACCAGAGAGGAAGATATAGTTCCTCTCTCTTATGCCCAACTATCAGCTTTTTGCCCCGCTACATCTTAGCAATATCATTTACATAAACAAGCAGCAAAAAGTCAAGCTATTCTTTGGTTTTACTCAAACTGCTGCTTCCCTGGTGCTGATTGTACCCACAGTCCTCATGTGTCTACTATGTAGATTCATATCCCTGTTATAAGTCATGATAGTTGTTTTATTGTCTTGAAATATCAACTTTCCCATAATCCACACATCCTAAGTATCCTGCTAGTGAATGTATCTGCATCAGGTTAGAAAGAGCACAAAATGAACACATTTGCTGGTAGAAGGAAACAATCACACCTCACAGTTCCAGTCACCAAGCCAGAGGAAGGTTGTAGCCTCTTGAGCTGTAAGAATTTTGAAAAGGGCTTTTTCTCAAGATAAGAAAACTACCTGATCAGAAAAGTCTTCCCTAGGCAGTTCCAGGAGCGTCTGAAATCAAGTTGAATGTAAGCCACTGTCAAGTGTGGTTAAGTTATATCTTGCCAGCAAAGGCAAGATCTACAACAGAGCATGAATTACCACCAACCTCCTCAACCAGCCACTTAAAACCAGGCATCCTCGTAACTGACCAGTCATTTTATATTTGTTAAGATATCAACAAAAATGATGCAAAATATTAAAAGTGAACCAACTCCACTACTGAATGAACTTTTTGAAAAATAGAACCCTACTGGCCTCAAAAACCAAACATATCCCAATTATTCCCCTACTACAACGCAGAGTACAGTGTCCTTTAACTGACAAGTGAGGCAGAGAATTGACTAACCCACTGATTTCTGTTTGTGTGTTTGAGATGGGTTTTAGCCACACAAATTTAGGGTTATCCAGAGCCAGAGGGTAGGTACAGTGCACCTGATAGATCCTCTGTGACAGAACTCAGTCAGCGCTTTGACTAAAATCAAGCATCAATGTTGGGAAATGAGGTTGAACCACTAAAATGTGCCTTCAGGCAGTTAGGGTGGGTTCTTTAATGGCAGTTGCAAATATTACTTTACAGATCAGAGACTCCTGAATGATGTATATGGACTGAACTCAAACCAGTGATCCTATAAACTGCATTATCTTTTGCTGGGTTCTGCAATTTCCTAGTGTGACTACGGAAATAATTAAACCTATTCACCTGATTAAACCATTATATTGACATTCTCAAAGGCCATACACCCATTTATACTTTTAGACACAGCTTAATCTACAGACTCAAAATACACAATTATTACAAAGTAATTAGCAATACTGTGGTTTGGATTAAATAAATCAGACTTTAAACTAAAGATGTATTTTTTAAAAATTAAAGAATGAAAATAGGATTTGCCACACCAGATCAGGCCACTACTGCATCTAATGTGGCACCTGCCTTTGGCATCGGCTTGATACTGCGGACTGGCAGGAAAGTGATCAAGTCAGTCTAATTAAAGAAAATAAAAAGTGTTGCATAACATACACATACAAAATTAAAAGAATACAGGATAGAGCAAAGTGTATTGTCTTACATAAGATCATGCAATACCTCATGCATTTGTCCAAGAGTTAACTCACTGTTCAAGGTTATAACTCTGCAAGCAGTCCAAGGAACAATTAAGAACAATGTGAAAGTATTCTCACAAGCACTACAAGTGAGAGCAAATTTAGAAATACAACAAATAATGGTGTAATGACAGATGGGGCTCCGTCTGTCAAGCACTTATATTTGATAAAATCATTTTAAAAGAACTAATGGAAAATTTTCCAGTGGGTGCAAGAAGAGACACTCTTCAGATGTGGTTCCAGAAGGGACTTATGCAGGATACAGCTGCACTTATATACAGATTTCTTGCATATATATATCTGGGCTGGTTAACAGACTCTAGTTGAAAAATTTAATTAAAAAGGGAGGGATAACTTTGTTTTAACCCAGATCAAGTCACTGACATGGTGTGATGGTGGGTAGTGATGGTCCTACTACAGCCAAAAGGTGGTAAAGATAGATAAGTGGTTGGGATCAAGGACAATGGAGTTGTACGCCAATTTTCACATATGCAGAAAACATCAGTATATTCATTTTTCTTACATAGTTTTGCATTTTGGCAGGTGAGAAGAGTTGCTCACTAACTTTAAGATATTTCATGGTTATCAAGAAACTCCCCATGAGGGAATTATTTAGATAACCAGGAAATAATTCCCATATACTTTACTGAAGGGGGAGGGAAATTTTTTTCAGGTAAAAAATTGCTCAGTTCAGACTGAACTAGGATAAAAATCTACGTTTCTTGTAGACAGACACAATAGCCATGGGATGGCATCGTATGGTCTGCTGAGGTCCAACAAAATTCTGAAGGAAAGGATAAAAAGAAAATGAAACCACAAAAAAAACCCCAAACCATTCCCTGCTCCTTCACTCTCCCCACAAAAAAAGAGAAGTCTAGGAAAATGCTTGAGAAAACTATCCAGAAAAAGATCAACTTGCAGTTAAGCCATAGTGGTATAGTATATACAACACTGGAACAGAAAGCAAGGCACAAGACAAGGCCACACAGTAGATAAAGAACTGGTGCCTGGTATCTGCTTTTATTGATATTTCACTTGGGATGGGTTTTCAACTAACAACCTAATTTCTCAAGTCAAACATAAAAACAGAACATTCCTTGACTAAAAAAATATTAAAACATTAAGTATTATTGAAAATAGCTAAATAGCTATTTGCCGTACACTTGGACAGACTTAGATGTGTGAAGAAAGGTATTCCATAACTCAAAGCGTTCTTGCAAAATACCTAAAGTACAATTCCCACTAAGAACCATGCAGAAAAACTGAGCTAAAATAAAATATTACATTTTAAATGTGGATGTAAAATAAAGGCAAAGGAGCATGCAGAGGAGATTGAATTTCCCAGGACAAAGTATAATATGCCAGAGGGAAAGACTGCCATTAGCTTTTTCTGAGACTATGGTTTTCCACAGACAAAATCTAGAGGCTTCTGCTGCTCTCCTGTGAAACTCAGTAATATGATGTTCCCTGGTTAGTATCTGTCCCAAGGTCCCATTTTTGGCACTATGAAAGGCAAAGAAAAAATTGCCATATTCTGGAAGTTTTACAAGATCCTTGAAACAAGACAGATCATTTTCTCTCAAAAGCAGTTTGGTTTGTATACTAAATGAGTTGAGTTTCATTAGAACTTAATACATTTTGCACCAAAAAAAAAAAAAAAAGTTAATGTTTCTACAATTCTGAATTATTTCAGTTACTGGTCATAACATCAAACTATAGCTAAATATGACATCAATTAGCTTGCCAAATGAAGAGTATCTCTCTGTTCTTATGCAAGTGTTAAGAATACCTGAATAGTCTATTTAAAGCTTCAACTTATGCTGCTTTATCACCCAAGTCTTCTACACTAAAATGAGCACACAAAGAAACCCACAGACTAATGTTCTGCACGCAGATTTGCTGGAGAAGACAGGCATCAGTAGATACATTTCATTCCATCAACTGGAAAGGCAACATGTACAGCAGGCACACCTTTGTGTGATCACAGAAACAGACATTTAACTTTTCCCAAATTAAGGAGCTGCCTTTACAGGTTTGCTTTGCTTTTCATGTTCCTCTTGCTATCCAGTGGTTGTTTTGCCTTTCAATCCCTTATCCAACACATTAATTACTTTCCATGTGCACTGAGAATAAAACTGTAACTATTTTCAACAAAGTATGAGTTCTTTTGCAGCACGAATGGATGAAAATTACTTTAAAAACAGTAATCTGTACAGAAATTATCAAGGAATACTAACACACAATCCCTAACTGCAATAGAAGTACAAAATTGTAAATTTCAAGAAATTAGAGAGCCACTTTTTCAACTTCTTGTGCTGGCTTTAGTTTTTTATTTAAATACTGAGTCACCTCAGGCCATTTTTAGTACAGGTTTGGGGTTTTTTTTTTTGCATTCCACTGCAAAGCAAAAACTAAAGACAAAGGAAAAATACTTCAGCTGGATCTTCACTGTACTATTACATTTTTTAAGTGTTTCTATTCTTTTCACTTGTTCCTAGTAGCAATGTTTTAAATTAGAATAAAGAACATAAAGGAATTTTGTGTGTAGTCAGATCCAGGCCTCTACCATCAAAAGAAACATACAACAGAAAAAAGCACAAGCTGTTCAAGTTCTGTCTTACAAAGGTAATTATCTTCCACACCTACGCAGCTGGCTGCCTGCCAGAACCCCACTCCTCAGTGGCTACTTCTTTTACCTGCACACTTTTCTCAAGGCCAAACTGTCAAGTGTTACTCGCCTTTAAACAGGTCCTTTCTCTATCTGCAGGGAATCACTGTTTACTTTTCTTTGGTGTCTCATAAAACGCTGTTTGATTGACCAATACTCTTGTATCTGTTTCTTCCTCTGTAACTAACAGCTGCTAAGCCTCCAACTTCGAAATTAATGTTAGTGGTCCCAAAACCACCAATTCGTACTGTAATATAGTTGTGTTGCTTTGTAAAGAATGTTGTAAAAATCAAAGCTTTACAAATATTATTAGAAAGGTGAATGAAAAACACTAGTAAAAATATTCAGCATCTCTTCACAGGCTACTGTGTTTGGTCACACAGAAGTACTTTTGCAATGCCAAATGTAAAGCAAGATCCTTATGAAACACTACTAACAGCTTTGTTACTACAGGCATAGGAAGGTTTGGGCTCCATAATCTTAAGAGGAACAACACTATTATCCCATTCAATATTAATAGAAGCTTGTGCAATGCTAACATGTTAGAGAAAAAGGATGCAAAATAGCTTCTGCAAGGATCTATCAATTGAAATTCCAGCTTTGTAGAAAACAACTAAAACACTAATGAATGTTCTTTGTCACAGCTGTTTTCCAATTCTTCCAAAAAAAAGAGCAAAAGTAGTATCAAATGATGGAATTTCCCTAACAAAACAAACCAACAAGAAACACAAAAAAACAACAAATCCCAAAACCAAATCACAACTCAAGCAAGGTAAGGCACCAGGTCATATGGATTAACCTGGGGATGGCAGAGTCTGGCCTTCAAACAACCAACTTGAATAAGAAATATCAAGAAATCTTCCCAAAGCCCTCGCCATCCCCTCTTTTTTTTCCCCCCCTTTTTTGAACATTTTGCAAGTATTGGAATGCAGTGTTAGGTCACAGAAAGCTGAAATTCAAAAAACCACAGCAATCTGTGGACAAAAGCTATATTAATTCTGCCATGAGGAAAAAAAATGCATGATTGAGTAAGTTCATGGGTAGTTCAAAATCTAGGTAGGAATGAATACTATACAAACAAAAATTGTCATTTAATAATTCATTTACTATCTCAAATCATCACACACTGATGTTTAGATGATTATTCAGGGCCTGAAGCGCCTGTTTCCTCCTTTCTGGGAAAAGAGGAAAAAATTGAATGTAATGGAGCTGTGCCAGGTGGTACAAACTGATATGAAGAGAATAAAAACAGTCCCACATGGCTTCACCAAGCTGTGAGCTCAGGCTAGCTATGACAACCTTTTCTGTATAGGTAAATAACATTCCCTGCTGATTAGGCAAAAGAATAAGATGCTTTTTGAGTGGGATCAAATACTGCTGGAACAGCTGCTCACTGCAGATACCAGAAGTATATGAAACAGTGTAATCACAAACATCAGTAACAGATGAGGATAAGATGTTCATGCCCAAGCTGCCTAGCACCATCCCTTATCTGTATGTTACTGCTCTTCCAGCTGAAGAACTGCAGTGTTATGTGAGCACACCTCATCCCTATCCGTGCAAAAGCATTCCATGCGCCAACACTGCTGAAGGGTTTTGGTGAAAACCAACTGGAGTTATGCAAATTGTAGAACAGCAATCTCCCAGTACCTGCTGCAACTTCCAAAGCAGACTATGCTAGCTCTGAAAGGATAATATGATCATGTTTTAACTGTAAGGAGCAATCAGTACAAGGAATATGTTAAAAAACTGCTTATCAAGTAAGATATAGATGCCAACACATATGTCATTAAAAGTATACAAACAGGGCACTACCACAGCTCAGTGTATATTAAATTCTACATAGCCAGAGCACTGGATAGACAGATGCAGTGTGAAAACATTGTTCTTGAGACCACGGGCAATGTTAAACGTCCCAAACTTCTGGCAGTTCACCTTGTATCTTTAACTGTTCATATTTTAACAACAAATGCTATGAAAGCAATACAACTCTACTCAAAATAACCTGGCATACTCTAAACTTCTTGGCTCTGGTATGGAACTAATTTTGAGGAAACATGCAAGACTTGATTTTCCAGACAGGTATCCTTCTATTGAAAAAACATTTAGCAAAAGTTTGATAATTTTTTCAAACAGAAGTCTTTCCACTCTCCCTGGTCTTAACAGTAACAGCACCTTCCAGCCAAGTTCAACTTGGAAAAAACAGCTTAGAATGTGGCATAATCATGCTAATGCTATATGTCACAGTTTTTCCTCACTTCCTGCTTTATTGGAAAGATGACACAGTCAGGCACTTCTCAGTGGTGTTCAATGACAGAACAGATGCAGTGGGCACCAACTGAAACACAGGAGGTTCCCTCTGAACATCAGGAAACTTTTTCACTGTGAGGGTGACTGAGCATTGGCACAGGTTGCCCAGAGAGCTTGTGGAGTTGCCATCCATGCAGATACTCAAAAGCTATCTGGAAACAGTCCTGGGCCAACAGCTCTAGAGGCCCCTGCCTAAACAGGGAGAATGGACCAGAGCTATGTTCCAAACTTACCCATTCTGTGATCCTATCCCCACACTATTTCAAAGCCTCCCTCGACCCAATTTGATAGATATTAACCATCCTTATTTCCCTCCTTCAACTTGTTTCAATATTACTTAACAAAATTAAAGTCAGAGCAATTATACTGAGGTTTGCACAAGTTGAAAAATCAACTTTGTCAGAGACTTGGATAAAACCTTTATGCCTGCAAGTTTCTCTCAGTTTTTCAATCTTACAAGGTTGTCTAAAATATTATTGTTCTAAGAAATGTGCAAGCTACATTCATTTGGATAATACTAGGGAAGAAAACTATGAGGGATTATCAGGTTCTAACTACCTTACCACCAACTGAATAAAAATTAATTGCTTTATTTCCTGAACACTTGTGGTTCTGTACTGCTAAGGGTTTTCAGCATCTCAGTGACCCCATGTGTCCAATCTTTAGTTTGTAAAATGCTTAAATTTTTTAACCTTTTTCTTACCTTTTTTTTAAAAATAGGGTATTTGTACAACTGTAACTTTCACTGATCTCTACCAGATGGATCAAGCTGTTGGGTTACAACTCTATGCACATCTCTGTATAGCAGTAAAAGCCAGAAAAATCCTTATTTCATGGACTGTGACTTAACTGTTTCAGTTGCTCTTGCAGATAAAGTGTATTGAAAAATTTGCACAATATTACTAATAACACTGAAATGCTTGGAAACATCCTCTGACTCATAAGGGTGAAGTCAAGCAGAACTCAGTTTTAAGATGAGGTCAGTGAGATTCAAGAAATGCTTACAAGGTACTTGCTAAAGAGATGAAAATCCAGTCTGTTCCAGTACCATACTCCTACACTTTCATAGAGCTCATGATTCATATTCAGAACCACGTTCCAAACATTTTTTCGGTCCAACAGAGAAGTTAACATATTGCTGCACTTCGTGACCTGTCTCTACAAAGAGAGTTGTGGTCACATCCTGCACACCACCTGTAATTTCTGCAGTATCACATTCACAGATCGGATGGCAGAGGGGCCACTTGGTATGACCCACAATATAATATTTAGGAATTTCACCTAGTCCCCACTTCTGTTCTGCATACAAGCACCAACCGCAACCATGCAGGCCAAGCTACTCACTCTGAAAACAACACACAGCCATTATACACCAGAAAGGAGAAATGAGACAGCCTCCCTTTACTTTCAGCTCGCAAATATTTGCTTTCCGTGTTCAGCAGTTAACAATTATCCTGCTTCAGGATGAAAGCAAAGAAGACAAGGTAGAATTACCCAAAAATCAAGTACAGGCTATTGCTGGTGTCTAAAATAGCTCTCAGAAAGTCAAATAAACACAATGACTAGTAAGGAAATCTGAAGTTTATGTAATACCCAAAATCTCAAGACTATTAGCCAAAGTTATTAAGTGCTCCAAAGTCTACAAATGGCCCCTGAGGAAATAATTCTAAAATAATAATAATTTTAAATTAACCAGAAATCACAAATCACATTTATTCTGGCGTAAGACCTGTATTTTTTTGGAATTAAATATCTGTCTTTCTATGAAAAACATCCATGTCTCTTCATGCTGGGTTTAAAACATGACCAGAAGACATTTGCTAAATTAACACCCTTGCTATCATGTTTTAACTCTTTAAAGAATCACACAATAAGAAGTAAGCATCTGATTCTCATAAGTTGACAATAAGGTCTATTTCTTTTCATTAAAAAAAAAAATTAACTTTATTCCTCACACATAATATAAACCAAGAAAGAAAGTAAAGAGTTAAAGCTGTTTGGCAGCTGTTACTTTAAACTCCTTCGGGTTTTACAATTTGCAGAGCATGTCAGTTCCTCCACCCTGAAACTTTTATAATACACCCAAGCAGAGGAATGTCACAGCACCATCATCTGCTATCAGTTCAACAGTCAGAGAGACGATACAGCAGAGGACCTCCTCCTCCAAATCTGTCACTTGTAATAAATTATGGCATAGCCAGGAGCTGGCTGAGACCAGACAGACAGAGAAATCAAAATTAAGAGAATATGTAGAATCAGACATGACCTATATAGAAGTGATGGGTAAGGCTGAAGAGAGCAGTATGATTTCTTAGAGGGAAAAGATATGTAGAGAGGAGGGACAAGGACAGAGTCAATGACTACTCGGTGAAAGGGACAAACAAGAGCAAAAAACCTTGAGCACTGTTATGAAAAAGTAGCAGTTTGAGGCAATATTCAAGCACACAACACACCGGTTTCTTGTTCAAGGTGCTCAGAAAGTAAAGACCAACACACAGCACTAAAACCCAACCACAGCAAATTTAGATCAGAGATGAGGTCTGCATTGCAAGATCTGCAAGGCAAGTACCACATAGCAATCAGATACTGTCTTTGAACACAATACCTAGGACAGAAGGTTTTGCACAAGTAAGGAAAAGAATCACTTATGTTTATAATTCTTCAAACAAATGGCCTTTTCCCATAAGCTCATCCTTTCCACACCTATGGAGAAAGGCTATTCCATCATACAAACATCCCATCACTACATCAAGCCCCTATATCTGGGCAATACAAACCCTCCCTCAAATCAGAGAAACCCAATGTGTATGAAGATGTTTACATGTAAGGACAGATGAAAAACTAACCCATCATTTCATAACCTTGCACTAAATGTATTTCCTCTGTAAGTATCCAATTCCATCAGGTACAAGCCATCAGAAAGAACTAATGAACAGTAAACTACCCTCCAGATTGTACTCAGTACTGCAGAATAGTAGCTCTGAAGCACTCCTGAGCATGTCAACCTTTGGCAAATAAGGGTGGACACATTCTTCTCTTACCAGTTTAGAACAAGCAGCCAAAGCCAGTAAGACACATGTAAGTACTTTTCATGAATTCTCTTCTATTTTGTTTACCTCTTTCAACTATTTGCATTTTCAGATGAACTTTTTACCTCTGTTTCTACCTTACTTGCTTTTCTCTGTTGCACAGTTTACAGCATTAGAAGTGGTCACAAAGCAGAACTTCTACTATATAGCTCCCTGGCAATGGAAAACACTAAAACCCACAAAACCTTGACAGATTATAGCCCAGCAGAACCCCAGTCACAAACTGGGACCCTCATGCACCGCTGCTAGATATGGGTATCTAACAGCCATGCAAGAAGTTCCAGCAGTGGTAGGCAGTGCAAGCCCCGCATCTGCAAGTACTGAGAGCAAAACAATGAGACATTTGTTCCAAGCTCATGCTGCAAGGCAAAAACAACTGCACAGCAGCCATCATTCTTCTGAACAGAAGCCAGTAAGATGAATGTTTTTTCATTTTCCCCAATGAGTTCAGAAAACGTTCATAAGTGTCATCCTTCTATTTTAATTATTGCACAAGTCCATATGATCTGGATGCTTTACTCAAAAAGCAGCAGCAGTGGGGCTTGGATGAGGGTGAAGAACAGGAGCACAGCCTGCTCACTGCTGTACATTCAGCCATGCCAGCCCACGCTGAAGGAGCTGCAGTTTAGGATCCTCAGTTGACAGAAAGCCAGCACAACAGACCTTTTAAGTCTGGACGCAACGTGTCCAGAAGAACACAAGGGACTGGCCAATACCACAACAGTTGGTAGCCATGAGATATTGCCACAGCTGCCAAGCTAACCGAGCTTCCCTCAAGCATGAACAACAAAGAAACACAGTGCTCACTACAGCCTCATCTATGTACATCCCTCTGAGGTAGTGAAGGCCACTGAAATGCCTTATTCCACCTACACATTGAGCATCTCTCTCCAGGAACTACTGAGCAACCAAATCCTTCACAATCTCTTCTGACAGGGATTAAGAATCTGGGAAAGGAACAAGATGCATGGATTAGAGAATATTTCAGAAGCTGAAGTGCAGCTGCATTTCAAGCAACTGGAAGGACAAGTTGAAACACTGCCAAGTTGTCAGGGACTAACTCATTTAAGAGATGTAGATGTGACACTTAGGGACATGGTTTAGTGATGGACTTTGCAGGACTGGTTTAACTGTTGTAGTAGATGATCCTAAAGGTCTTTTCCAATCTAAATGATTCTATGATTCTTTGAGTAAACATCCAGGTAAAAAGAACTTTGGCAATGCACAGTTGGAAACACGGGTCAGAGGCAAATTCAGGTGAATCTGACAAAGCACAAAATGTCTCCAGTATTGACACAAGGATGGACAGCCTCCAGAAACAAGATTCAAGAAATAACTAAGCAACTCTTAGCAAAACTCCCTGATGATCTATTCATGTCCTTCATGCTTTGGCCTGAGCATGCTCCTTGCTCTAAGAGAACCATAGAAGCACACTGAGGAGGACACACTTTCATCTCCTCTGAAAGTCAAGGTCATCATGACTATGTGAAGAAATTACTGGCCACTCCATCAAGGTCATTATCTACATCAGAACTGCTGGCAACGGAAGTCCTGTTGTCAAAAATGACAAGTATGACTGAAGAGTCAGCTACCAGACATGTTCTGAAGGGATGGCTTGGAGTGTTTACAAACCATTAAAAAAAAAAAAGAAAAGAAGAATAAAATCTATCTGCAAGACACATCATGTTAGCTAAACATTCATCCTTTCATTTGATACTTTATATTCCTGAGAAAGAAAAATGAAAACATACGAGTTCCAAACAAGTATATAGTAAGTTAGAACCCAAGGACCTACTACTACAACCAAAGAGAAAAATCTACCAGTACTGACCTTCAGTAATGTAACTTACAGAATAAGACATCTGATTCAGCATCTGGTCAATTTTTAGGGTATCTTAACCACCCTACTTATCTTAAAACAGATATAAATATAAACAGTAAGTCAGCTCTCCATTTTAAAGTGTATTTGTGTTTCTAGAAAGGATAATTTTTAGTAGTATCAAAGGCACTATCACAGCCTAAAGGCTGAATTGCCTTAGCTTCTAGAATGAGAGAAAAAATTCTAAGTAATATAGTTTTATGCAAAAGATCTGAAAGTCTAATATTAAAATCCACTTCTTCCGATAAAGTTGGAAATTTCTAAGAACTCCTAATAATAGCATGAAATATCATGAAAACTGCAGAGAAAAAAAAACCTAACCAGAAGCCAGCAATGTTTAATTAGAGGTCTCAGATTGTTTAAAAATCCTGAGCAAGGAAGTACACATACTCATACACTCAGTTCACATGCCTTCTATCTGCTCGCAAGGGTTTGCTGCAAATCTACGGCCATGAACAAGAAAGAACAAACATCTGTATGCATTTGTAAGCCAAAGCTGCTTTGAACAAAGCCAGTGAGCAAAAAAGATGATGTATCTTCTGGTGTTACTGAAATAGCCACAGCAATCCAAGGACAAAATTGAAGCCAAGTATCCTGGAGAACACATTAATTTCATAGAATAATGACCATTTACAAATGACAATCACTGTAAGTTGTTCAAAGTACAGAATATCATGCCATGAACACATAACTGAAAATGGTGGAAAATGCATTACAGTTTTACTACTGTAAGGTAAGCTTTGATTCATACCATATGGCCTTACAAGACAAGCATGTGTGCGTATCTGCACATGCGTGCACAAATGCTGAGGTGTCCAACACATAATTGCAGCCATCCCAGTTTCTCAGCAGAAATAAGGACAAGACAGGAGGATTTCAACAAACAAATTCACAATTTTTCAGAGTCATTCTGGAAAACTAATCATATTGACTCACTATTTTGTATCAGAAACCTGGAAATTAACACAAACTGAGACAAACTAAGATGTGAAGATAAGGTATTATATTGATACTAATTAGTATGTTCATATTTGTTCTCTTCTTTATAAGGCTTAACCCTCTCCCCCCACAAAACCTAACTAAACTAATCACATTAGGATGTGAATAGTTCATGACAAGGAAAGGGAGCAATGGATTTATCATTAAGTTATTTTCTTTTTCCCTATTCTTTTTAATGTGGTATAAAACACAGTCTTTTTATTTCACCCTCAGGCTAAGAGGTCCAGTGAATGCACTGTATGGCTACCTTATTCACAGGTCATCAGTTTGGGTTTAAAACCAAATTCTATACTAGAAGCATGGAGAACATTATTTAGAAATGCAATTAGTTATCAGCAAAATTCCTGAAAACATTTATCAGTGTTGTCTCACTCTTCCTATGGTATTTTCTGTGTTGTAACTTCAGACAAGTATTGACTTTTAAAAAGCACCTTGAATTTGAGGTGTTTTATCCTCCTGCTGCTTCAGAGCACGAAATGAGATTCTGATGTTATCTGCAACATCAAGTTTGTGAGCAGGTTTGAAATACAAATTTGTTTACAAGACTATGTTTTAAAATGTAGGTTATCTTCTGTCAAAATGACACAAAGTTAAAAATTAAGCTCAATTCAATAGGGAAGGGAAGGTGAAGGAAAGTGCAAGAAGAAAAGGAAGAAGCATCTTAGTACTTGTAGCTGGAGTCCATTCAAGCTTCATTTCCCATACAGGACGTTTAACGTGACTTCCTATCATCTTTCTCAGTTTTGGTTTTTTAAAAATCTTACTTTCTTTACATTGACATATTCAGAAACAAAGCTTGCCATTCATTTAGGGGACAAGTAGCTGCGTACATAAAAAAACCCCTCACATTTGAACATCAGTGTAGCAGGCAGGGACTCTCTGCCTTCCCAGCAGGCTGAAAGCAAGCCCAGACTGCTGACACACCACTGTGCAGCCCACTGCCAGGCAGCTTTCTGGCTTTACCCTTTACATTCATGCAAGCGTGACAAAGAAAAGCCTGCAAGAGGAGGGGGGAACAAATCTGAAGATTATTCAGATTTGAAGCAGAAACTTCATTACTAAGTATCAGGAAAGTCATTAAAATTTCCCTAATCGTTGAAGTAAAAATGGCATGAATTAAGAACAAACTCTTGTGTGGGCTTGATTTACATCCCAGCCCTGCCCTAGACAGCATATCATCATGCATCTTCTCTTTACTCCTGACCTTATTTTATGCACAACAGACAGATGTTCTTCAACCTATGACTAGAGAACAAGCAAAGAGCCCTTCTTCTCCAAGGAACATACACTCTTTTATTAATTCTAACTTTTATTATACACTCAAGAGGCAACAAGAATAACTTAAGAGATTCAAAGCAGCAAGAGAAAGTGTTGTTCCTTTTGGCAAACATACCAATTGCCTTCAAAGGCTTTGGGCTGTTCTGAATTTTAACAACATTTGGACTAATGAAGGCTGCATTTTACTATCTCCACAAAGACACACCAGAAAGCAAGCAATGACCTGCAACCCAATACTATCAGATACCATTCGTTTATAGCCAGTCCTTAAAAGCACCAAGGCTCTCAGAATGGACTATTTCAAGTATATCCTTACTAGCTGTTACCCTGTATAGCAGCAGACAGAATGGCATGAAGTAACAGTAAGGCCATGAGACCTTCTGCCCTATGTCAGCATCATGGTATGGAAACAGTGCTGTACATTTACTATTGCTCCCATTCAATACATTCCTTCTTGGAAATGTTAACATCATCACAGGCACACAGAGTACCTGGACTGAGGAAACACCTGAGAGAGTTTGGCCAGAAAACTTTAAACTTTAATATTTTCCCCCATGCAATTAGGCTGGGGTAAGGGATATGTCACGTGATCATTCCGAGCAGGTAACTGATGCAAGACTTGATACCTGAATGCATTAGATACTAGAAAGCATCTTTGTTTATGTGCAATCATCTATGGCAAGCAAAGATTCGCTGCTGCACTGAAGGAGCCTACAGGTCTATCACTTACTTATGAGTTTCATCTTGACAGCTTATATACACTCTTTTTGGATTTTTTTTTTCCGCCACAGAAGAAGTTATGGAAGTACACTTAAAAGCATGCATTAACCTGCATATTGGAATAACCATTACCTTTCTAGGACCCCACCACAAAAACTGCTCTACTCTGTTGCCTAGCCCCTCAGACCTCAAAACTCAAGGCTATTCTTCTGTGCACAGAAAGTCAGCTTGTGACATGGCACTACTTTGATCCCCTTCCTAATGACAACCCCTGCAGCCCCCCCGTTACCAGAAAACCAGGTCTAGCAAAACCACGACAGAGGGCTCACTCAGTTCTTTTAGCAGTAAACCAAGCCTTAAAAAAACCCCCAAACAAATGAAACAAATCCCCCTGAGAATCACTGAAAAATTAGTTACAGATAAAACTACTAATTAAAACAATATCTTCACCAAGATTCTGAACATAGCTAAAGAATGGCAAGTAGTTTTTGCTGAGGTGAAGCCTCACAGAGCCGATAGGTATTCATATCTGACCTTAAGAAGGAAGGCCTTGTCAAATGTCTGGACAAAGTAATTATTTTCAACAAGAATTTTAGTATATCAGGTTCTCTTCCTTCAACAACTGATTTTTAAAGTGTTTCTACTAATTTAATATTCCAAAGCCCACTGCAGTGATAACTCAATAGCTTACAGCAATAAGCAACCTTGAAATTCATCCCATTTGAAGTTCTAGCTCCTACTGCTTCAGGCTGCTTGAAGCAACTGTATATTTAATTTTCACGTAACATGCTAACAACAATATTTACATTGACTAAGTCTAATGCCATAGTTCCCTCTAAAAAGTTTTAACTAGGAGTATACTAAAGAATGAAATAAAAATTCCTTTATTCTTATAGGATAGTTCACTTTTGAAGAAAATGAGTGTCTTCAAACTAAGATTTTTATAGTAGGGAAAAAGCAACAGTCCCCACACACAGGTACACCACAAAACAATGAAAACACAGCTCTCATTTCAAACATCTGTGTTCCTGGGTCCTGTAAATCATACATAATGAACCTAGAGACTGGTTCATGCTTAAGTTATTTGCAAGAACTTCAAGTGCTGAAATAAGCTGTGTTGGCAAGAATATTATGGGTACTAGCAGTAAAGCTAAAAGAACAAGTACATCGCTGTACTTTATTGTGTCTGTCAATGTTATTACCCCAAGCAGCTTTTTAAAGTATAGTAATATTTGTCCAGGTCAGCATGCTACTCAGCAGGTTTCAGAACTTGGAGCACAGTACAGAGGGAAGTAAAGAAAGCAACTGTTGCTCCCATCTTGAGCTGATGCTTCCCATTCTGCAGACACAATGCAAAGCCTGGACAAGTTTATCCCCTCCTGCCCAACTGTGTGCTCCTGCCCTTCTCTGCCTCACCCCCTGCAGACCATCAGTCCTGTCTCCAGAGCTCCTGGATCCATCTATTTCCCTAGCAATGCCTGCCCAACTCAAAGAGAAACAAGAAAAGGCACGAACAGTCTCTAGCACACTTTCCTGCCTATCATCAGCAAAAAAAAAACCAAGCCTTTCAAGATACAAGAGGGCCGACACCAGAAGGAGGAAGGGTAGGATAAGGAGTGAGAAGTTCTTATCTCTCAGCAGACACACTAATCTAGGAGACATCAGTGCGGAAGTGCAGTAGCTAAGGAAAGCAAGGCAATTAGCTGCAGGAAGGTGGGAATCACTCCAGCTGACTACAGATCAGAGAGGAGTGACCAGACACTACCAGGCATCATGTGTTAATTATGCCAAAGCCTATACTGATGGCTTGACGGCCGAAGTTACTCTATCAGAAGGCTATGCAAAGTGCCAGTACTGCCCCCCACATTTCTCCGGCATTCAAACAGGCCAAAATATATTATTTCCTCTCAAGCCATTTAAAACATCCAGAGAAAAAAATGACTTAGGTACTAGCTCACGTGTCACCCTACAACTGGGAGAAACACTCACAGGCACTACATCTCACAGTACACTTGAGTCGAAACTGCAGATGAAACTCTGTTGAAACTTCCATGCAGGGTACAAACTGGAAATCCTTGACGGGACAAAAATGTGCTCTGATGGAGACAGAGACAGTAGGAGCTGAAAGCGCCTCAAATCATCTGCCAGCACCCAGGTCCAGGCCTGCCAGTATTAACTGCTATAATTGCAGGTTTTTGTCTACTGTAAGCAAATGGGTTTTTCAAGAAATTCTTTATGCTTATACTTTGAGCAATGGGGTAGTAGCGTTTTTTCAAACAACAGCAGTTTTCTTTGAGTAGTAACTTTTGAAACAGTTAACTTTCTAAATGCTGTGCCTTACGTCTTATGCTTAAATTCCACAAAAAAACGTAATCCTGCATCAACTGGCACTGCTGCCATGAAGTCCTTGTTTTCCCTTACCAGCTCCTTCCAGCCTTTTCCTCTGCACCAGCAAAAGCATTTGTGTAATTTCTGATGAATACAATCAGGGAAATGATGAAGACTGAGCTGGTGCATACAGGAGTTTTCAGCTGGATAACTTCCTTGATCTGGTTTACCACATTGCTACACAAATGCCAGCATGAGAAAATAGACAAAGATGAGAGTAACAATGAAGTTTAATCCAGAATAAATCAACCCTTGGGAATACAAAGCTAATTAAAAACATGGCAAAAACATACAGGCAAGTCCAAACAACTCTACAAGCCTCCTTACTTGTTTCTAATTTTTTTTTTTGGTTTATTTACTCTTGGGAGTGTAACACTTAGGCTCATAAGCATAATGCTACAAAGACAAATGGTTTAGAAATGTAAATAGACAGTACCTCTTGCTTGAGTCTTGAAAAGCACATAACTCAGTCAGGTAATCCAAGAGTGTGCTCCTTCACATTGTTTATTACAGTGTATGTATTTGGTAGCTCAAGGCCAAGCCAGAGGGCAACACCGAGGGAGGCAACACTGAGCAAGGATTCATCTGACTAAATGGGAACACAAATGGTGTTGTGTAGGCTGCCATGCTCATCAGTGGAGATTCACACAGCACAATTCATCTGACCAAAGGTGCTTACTCCAGGTGACAGGAATGATACTCGGCTCCCTTAGCAGCGAAGATTAGATCTTCTTGTCTGTAAAAGGACTGGGGGTGACTCACTTCGATGTAGACACTTACAGACTGCAGACACCCAACTCAGAGGAGGTGCCTCCTACTCTGGAGGACAACTGCATATCCCGCACATGAGGTGTCTTACATCCACATATCACGTACAGACTGAGCGATGAGACCTTCACCTTTCACTTTGCACAACTTTTCACAGTACAGGGAAGAGCAAGAGGGCTGGACAAAACTACTGATATATAATTTCCTCACAGCAGCAGTACAAAAGCAGCTTTTGCCTTAATTTGGTGCTGTTTTCTTAGCAAGTCTCACTTGAGAAGTACTTGTTGCTGTATTAGTGTATGCCTTTGCTTATAAAGGATGAAAGACAGCATGTTTTCAGTAATGACAGCCACAAAACTGGAATAAAACAAGAGGGAGCACCCAATACTACTATCATCTCTGTTAATCACTGCAGGAAGAAGAAAGGGCTCTGTTTTCTTTAACAAAGCAGGAGTACTTTATGCCTCTACCTCTTATTTATCTCAGCATTTATGGACTGTCAAGGTAAGCTCCCCTTATTGTTCTTGTCTTACTTACACCTACCACACAGTACAGCAGCTCTCAGCACTCCTGCAGCTACAATTGGAAGTATTTTTCACCTTATTGGATTCAGCTCCTTTGTTGTCCCCCAGCCAAAAGGATGCTGCTACTTCCTTCCCCTTGGCTTCCCCTCCGTGCTCCATTTCCTCTCTGCTAACTGCAGTTGCCACTGTGTCTCCTCAAAGCCTGGTTCTCACAGGGCAGAGAGGCTGAGCACGGCCCCTACAAGTCACTCCAACTCCAGCACGGCCTGTGTGATGTCCCCTCTACTGTGCTCTTGCCTCTCCATCTGAAAAGCACCCATTACAGCAGCAGTTCACCATGGTGCAGATTTCCACTCTCACTGACAGGGAGGCTTCACCCACACCAGTGCATGAGGTGTACAGATAATGACCAAAGGCTGGAATTCACTCCCTAGGATGCCTACACAGAATGGCACGGGTAGTGACAGCTCACAGAACTGCAAAAACTAAGAGTAGGAACAATTAAAAGATAGCTTCAGTGTTGGATTTCCAGGGACTTCTGTGCCCTGCCTGCAGAAACTGCTTCTACTCAAAACATACTTTATATCCATAGCAGCTCTGTTCAAATACACCCAATCCCCCAAATAGCTAGTGATGATCCAAGTAATAGGGAGTTAAATTTACAGACTAGCCTGTACATAAATGAATCCAATTCAGAGACTATCCTGTACATAAATGAATTTTTCCTTCAGTTTCCTTCTTGTTGCTCTTCAAGCTAGCAAGAGTGACGTGGGTATATCTGAATCAGAACATCAGCATTTTACATGAAATGAGAACGTTGGTCTATGTTGAAACATACTTAAAATACTCTTTCCAAGGGCTCAGACATGCCATTATGTCTGTGATTCTGTCTTACCATTTTAAAGTGAAAGATTCAACGCACTTAGTAAAAGCAACAAGATATTACAGTATGTTCACATTCTTACGGCTCTGTATTAAAAAATACACATTAAAAAATACATAGTTTTATTAGAAACTAAAGATGGTATTGTAAAAAGCATGTGTATAATGCTTATTACCCATGCACAGCAAGCCAGATATTACATTAACTGAAAGCTTAATGTAAACCAGCTTTCAGGATAATGTTTCTGGAATTTCTGAAGCGAAAAAAAACACTCAGTTCTCTTTAGCACTTCCTAAAACAAAATGTTTTAGCGTACATTATTAACATGTATTATAGTTAGTATTATTAAACTGTTTTTTTTCTAGCAAATACAACCATTTATAGATTTCTGGCCTCCCTTATTTGTGCTCCCTGGCAGGTATATGGTAAAACCACTGGGACCTGTGGGAGAAGCAGAATACCACCAGCACAGGTCTCTCAGAAGTTGCCTTTCTTCATATCTAAAGGCAGAACATAGATATACTGGAGCAAAGGAAAATTGATCTTACAAAAAATGCAGCTTGCATAAGGTAATGAGTGTATAAGCCAACAGAAATACTGGAAGTACACATTTCGATTTCAAGTTGCAGGTATTTTTGAGAGATTACTTTGGCTGACTGGAAGAAGAACGCTCCCTGAATGACGAGTTTGAGGTTCGCAACAACTGTATTGATCCAATGTACTGGAATTTGAGATGTGGAAGAGAAGCATCACTCCCAACCACACTGCTATTCAATGGCCAGGCATCGAGCAGGGCTGCTAAGAAATGCCATTGAAGCTGAACCTCCAGCCTGCCAGGTACTGCACGTACCTATACTGACATGACCTATGCATTGAGTTGCTTTGGCATGCGTTTTCTTCCTGATTTTCTTCCTGTGCCAAGACTGACTAATCATTGCCCACAGAAGACAAGAGTGAAAAATTAATCTGAAGTTCATACTAACAGGAAGCAGAGTGACATTTCTGTTCCTTCATTCACCAAAACCACTGGAGATTTCTTATATTTTCCAAAAAATCTAAACAGACAATCCTTTTTCCTCCCTAGAATACAAATACATATACATAGTTATATACATAGTTAAACTTCTGTTAAGTTAACAATGGTAAAATTGCATTTCACTGCTACCAAAAACTACTTTTTGAAACCACTCACTTGGCCAAAAGCAGGCACAGACAACCCTAAAAACTTAATGAACCAGGTTTTAGTCTCAAGTAGGAAAAGGCATCAGTGTGATGTTTAAAAAAAAAAAAAAAAGACAAGAGTGAGGGGAGAGGGAGAAATGCATGGCAATTAACACTATCTCAAGACACAACTGGACAAATGACCACAGGGAAAGCCAGCATATGAATTTCTCACTTCACAAGTGCATACACGCATTATTAAAGTTGAATCACTTAGTACAAGGTAGTACAAGCCAAAAGAGTGAACATAAATGCTTAGGAGAAAAAGACTGCAGTTTTAATCCCTCAGATCACCTAGGTAACTTGTTCATCTGACTGAGAGATATCAGTTACTAAGCATTTGAAGGTATTAGTAGTTCAAGACAAATATGAAAAAAAAAAAGCCACGACCAAAACCTAGCACTTACCTGGATCTGGTAACTGATAACATCAACAAATATCTCATCCTTATGAACATTTTACAATACTGTCTAGTACTATGTAAACAATTTGCTCCTCCACTAAAATAAAACAATATCCTTTGTACTGTTTTAGAGCACTTTAGCTTCCACTTTGACAGTCCATTTGTGGTCTCAATGAAATAAACATTTGCATTTGAAGGTCATCAGTAATTTGCAGCTGAATGAGAAGAGAGAGAATGCCAGTGCAAGAGGAAAAAGAGACTTTATTTCTGCATCATCTAAACTTTATCATCACGCCTGAAACTGCAAGCTTGGGATAAGCAGCATTAAAAAAAAAAAAAAAGAAAGCCAAGAACTTGAGGGTCTCCTCAGAGCTGTTACTGTGCTATCCAGAAAAGCAGCCTTTGGAGAATGTCCAGCTGAAATGGTTGGGAAGTTAGCTTCCACAAAGTAATGGAATGGCTGCTTGCAGGCAGGCAATTCCAAACAACAGCACTCAAGCATCAACCCTCCTGTCCTCCATGCACACAGAGGGAAAAGACACTGCGGATTCTGACTACGCAGCAACAGCTGAACTTTTATTCACCATCATATTGGGAAAAAAATTATCTGCCTAATCTCATTCTGGGATTTTGAAGGTGGGATATTCTTAGCATATTCATCTACTAGAAGGCTAGTACATGAACTCGGTGCTATTTATTACTCAAATGTTATTTTATTATTTATAACTTCTTCATTTTGAAGAAGTAAACTATGAAGACCAACTGAGATATGAGTTAAAACCAACACCCACTACAACAGACAAATTTAATACTGGATTTCTGCATTACAACACAATACTCTAGGATTTCTCTTAAAAGACCTCCCTGGCATCTGTGAATGAGTGATCCTCATCTTCTACTGAAATGCGAAGTTTACAGGTGAGGAAGAAATTTAATCCCTTCTCAAATTACACTGATTATGCTTACATTCTCCCCAGGTTAATGTTACCTCTTCATATAACTCTTGAATTCCTATTTGCCGGGGGTCTGTTGTTAGGTTTTATACAGGAACTGTTCATGTGAAAAACAGGCACTGTGTATTTTGCGTGCCAATTGGAATGCAGCTTAAGGGTTAGTTTGGGGAGGTTTCTTGTTTGTTTGTTTTAAAATTTTGGTACATTCATTTCAGCATTAAAAGAAATTGACATTCTGGAATACCTGTTAAAACAATTTAAAAAATCAAATGAAACCAAAACCAAACAAAATCCCCTCAAAGCCACAATTTAGTCCTCATCTGAATTACTTATCAGGTTTTATGTATTTGAGAAAAGTTATAGAGGTAAGACCTTAGCAGTTCTAACATGTACCTTCATGGAGGTCTAACCGCCTCACTGCTAGGGTTCTAAGCACCAACACTGACAAAAGTGAACAATTCATCTGTGAGAACTTTACCATATTAAAGAAAACAAGTTACTGAAACTTAGAGGATACCTCCGTGACCTTCAGAGGCCACAAGAGATCTGCATTAAAAAGTCATTCAATTTTCTAAATAGGGTGCTAAGTGCAGAGCTTAATTACCAGTACTTTCCATATTCACAAATTACGTAATCAGTCTGGCTGAGGAGAATTTGAAGCTGGGACTGTCTGAACATACGTCTGAGTGCAATGAAGGAGAGAAATGCTTGATGCAAAGCATCCCTCCTCATCCCTTCCTTAATCACAACACTGACTACAAATCCCACCTTCAAATAGCTACAAATTCAAGACCTGTTTATTTGGTCTGTTAAAACAGACATGGAACATTTTAACCAAGTCTCATCTAATCTGTCCCACCACGAGGAGGGTTCCCCACCCTAGTCTCATTTAACCTGTTCAACAATAAATACTGCAGCTGAAGCAATTATTTCCTGATGGCAGGCTCTGACTTTCTCACCTCTACCTTTATTCCAACTCCTTGGTTTTTAACTAGTCCATTCCCAGACACAAAGGGAAACCCAATCATCTGCAAACATCCCTGAACTTCGCGATGACCTGTACCTACACCTACCAGCATGGTACTAAAAGGGCAAAAGGAAAAAATAGCTGGTTTAGGTTTTACAACCATTTAGCACTTAGTGTGCTATGTGTATACAAACTGGGAATGTACCTGGTACTAAAACTCTTTTCCCCAGAATATGTTCAGACCTGATACTCAGGAACTTATTCAAGGCTACAAGCTGGCATCACATAAACTTTCAAAAATACGTTCACAGTAAGTAGCTGGTAACTAGGGAGCAGAATACACTTCGATATGAGATCAGCTCTACATATTCCCTTGTACCGATGTACATGTCCAAAGAGTAAAGACTGGGCTTGTATTCAGGCTTTGGAAAATGACACTATCTATGAAAACTCGGATGTTCTTACATGGAAGAGAAAATTAGACAGTTCTATTTAGATAAAAATGTTCTCTACTCACTGACACAGTTGCTATTACTCAAATAATCAGCCATTAGTCTGGATGTGGATGGAGCAGCCATAGAGACAAGCCTTTCCATGTCACTTGAATCGAGCTTCACAAAGGAAGATGAGATCGACAGGGCAATTGAAAGGCATGAATTTTGTCAACACCTCACCACTTTTACCACATACATGAAGGAGATTTTCCATATGATAAAGAAATAACAATAGATTTTGATACTACCTTGGTATCTGAAGTGCTAGCTTCATGGGACAAACAGTTCTGGTTTTCTGGCATGCTTATCAATATCCTGAGTTTAGTGGCCTTTGTGTCATAGTTAGCACTTCTTATTCCAGAAATGCTATTGGTTTGTCCTTTAAAAAAAAGAAGAATCTGGTATTCCATTTGATATCAAATTGCTTAGCATGGTACGTTTTGCTACAAGACACCTTTACCTTCTGACTACTCTGCATGCGAGCACAGGCCCACCTAGATTCTACTTAGCATACTTAGTCATGGAAGAAAGAGTCCAAAAAGGTTACTTTTAACATTTTACTTTTTACAGCAGGCATCGCTTACTGCTTGTTACCAACATGTGAGACAGAAAAGCTCTGACAAAACATGACATAAGCGTACCCTTCGTATGGTGCACATCCACCCCACCACAGTGGGAAGGATGCTGCCAGCCCACTGCCGTGAAGGTTCAGCCGGCATATGAACACTCATCCCAGATGACACATTTAGCCATTTGACAATACATGCCACAAGGCCAACACTGACCACAGGGGAAGATGCATTTCCTCCTATCACGTCCCTTACATACACAAGTTTTCTGCATCCTGACATACCCGTAGTCCTGGCAGGCGCAATGCTGCCACAGGATCCCTGTCGAAGCCCGACGGAGGGGTTGCCCTCCTGCCACCAAACGCAAGGCCGAGGGCAAGCAGGGCACGGCGGCGTCTTCCCCACCGTCTCTGAGTTTCTACACGGGTGAGAGCTGGAGGGCAGGTGCACCTCGCCGACCGAGGGGCTGCCACACCACGGCACAGGTGAGGCTCGGGGCAGCGCAGCCCGTGGCAGGACCCGCAGCCCGGCACAAGAGCGCCAGGAGCAGCCCCAAGTGCCGAGGGTACCCCCAGGGCGTTCGGGCACAGGTCGCTGCGGCTTCTGCTCCCGCAGGGCAAGGGCGGAGGGGTAGGACAGCCCTGCCCGGCCGGGGAGCGTCTCTGCCCGGCTGCCCAGGGGCAGCCGTGACAGACCCCGCCCGGCCGGCGGGAGCCACCGCGCCGAACAAAAGGCCCGGCGGAGGCCCGGAAACGTCCCGGGGCCGCGGCCGAGCCGCGCCGTCAGCCCGCGGGGCGAACCGCAGCCTGGCGGTCCAGCACGGCCTGCGGCCGGCGGTGCCCCCTCACCCGCCTCTCACCGCCGCGTCGGGCCCAGCAGCGAGCACGGCGAGGAGAGGGTAAACCGGGGCAAAAGGACGCAATGCAACAGCTCCGGCGGCGACGAGGGACGGAGAGAAGGAGGGACGGAGGGGGCAGCACAATGAGGCCAGCGCAGCCCCTGCCCCTGTCGGTAACAAAAGCTTCCCAGCCGCGGGGCTGGCTTCGCCTCCCGGGCTGCGGGGTCTGCAGCGGCCGGTGGGAACCGGGAGAGGTCTCGCATCACCGCCCCACTCTCCGCCTTACCCCCGCGCGGCCCCCCGCACAATGCAGCCCCCGCCGCCCCGGGGACCGCCGCACAAAGCGGGCCAGTCCCGACGCCCATCCCGCACCGACCTTGAGCCGCCTCGGGCGCCCCTAAGGTTTTGGTCACCGCCTTCCACACGTTGCAGCCCAGCAGGCAGAGGAGAAGCGCCGCCGACCTGCTCATTTCCACCCGCCGCCGCCAGCCGCCGCCAGGGAGAGAATCGCCGCCGGAGCTGCTGCCCGGAGGAGGAGGAGAAAGAGCCGCATCAGGGGCTGGCCCGCTCCGCGCCTCCCTCCATGTTGCCGTGCGCTGCCCCTCCTGCTTTCTCCGCCTGCTGCATTGTCGTCCCGCCGCTGCGCCCCGGCTCCGCGTCCCGCGCTGTCCCCCCGGGCGGGCGGCGGAGGCGGAGGCGGGGGGGGGAAGATGGGGAGGTGGGAGCGCTCCGCGGCCCCGCTGCCTGTCCTCCCGGGTTTATTCTTTAATTCCGCCCCCGTTTATCCCCCCGCTCTCCCCGCGGGAGCGGCCCGGGCTCCTCGCCCGCCCCTTAACCCTTCGCGGTACCCCCTGACCTGCCCCGCGCCCGGCGGCGCAGCGCCCCCTGCCGCCCGCG
>WBMZ01003874.1:0-104037 GCA_013400975.1 Atrichornis clamosus
GTCTTTTAAACTAAGACAGCACCTGGGCCAGTAGCTCTGGCTACATGGCCATGGGAGCCAGCACAGTCACAAAAATGGTGAAGGTATATCTTATAAATTATAGAAACAAATTCTATTGAGCCTGAAATAACTGGATTATGCTTCAGGGTGTCCAAGCCACAGTTTGAATCTGATTGGATTTACTGCCAGTCACAAGAATTGATTCTGGCAGGAATAATCAATACTGCGTTTTAATTCTCTTGAACAATGTTAACACATTCATGCCTAAGAGGTACATTCCCTGTGTTAATGCATGACAATCAAAATACTTCAGTGTTGGATGAACATACTGAGGGACCTAAATAAAAAACCCTGTGTTCTTGTTCAACCATGATGAGAATATTATCTGATTTTAGTTCTGGATTGAAAACACACCCTTCTCGGTGGCAGATGAACCTGTCAGACTAGGTAGCTCTAGGCAGAGCAGATGCACCGTGTGTGTTTGTGCTGTCTAGCACATGGTAGGGGGGAAAATTGTGCTGATACTTTGTGGCCTGGATACATCTGGGAGACATGGAGCCCTTTTCAATGTGGGGCCTCGTGTAACTGTAGTTTTTAAACCTGCCTTGTCCATGTGTTTTGTGCCAGTTGGTCAGAAGGAGCTCACTTGAAGGTCAGGTTTGGAAACTCTTCTGGGCGAGTATCTCCATGGTGAGCACACATGAACAGCTGCACTAGCTTGTCTGGACCCTGCCCTCTTTCCAGGAGTGGTCATGTAAACAGGTACGCTGGTGGAAGGCAGAACAAGGCAAGTGTGCATGTTACTGCTCCCCTTGTGAGGAGATGTTCACAATAACTTCCTGAAAGTCACCCAAGAATTTCTGCTGTGCACTTGTTAAGGGTTTTTACAATATTATGTGATCATGTGGTTTTACAGTCTTCTCTGCCTTCATGGGGAAGTCCCCATGAGTCAAGGTTTTAAGCAGCAAATAACTTCTATGAAGAATGCAATGTTTCACACTTCCCTTCTCCCTCACTTTTGTGTCCCCAACTCTCAAAGCTGGGTTGGCAGTGACAGGAGGCTCAGCTCCTGGCTCTGATACAGGCTGGCCATGGGCTGTACAAGTGGTTTAGTCAAGCCCACTGTTGCCTTGCAGATGGTGCCAAGTTTCTGGTTGGGCTTTGCGACAGATAAAGTACAAACTCCTGCTCTTGGACATTGCTGCTGCTCTGTGCTATAGGTCTGGGACCTCACTGTGCTAAGTGATGAGCAAACAAATGTCCCAGCTCCTGGCACCCTGCAAGCTAAAAGAAAACTGACATGAACTCAGGTAGGAATCTAAACACACATATCTACATTCCTCTGGCTTTACTAGCAAAGATTTGACAAGTCATTTATGGAAGCAAAGTAGTTTCCAGATACTTTGCAAAGCTGCTTTGACAGATATTTTGTTAGGCATCTTTGCCAGGAAACTGAAGCAATACCATGATATGGTAAGGGACACTTAACTCTCTTCCAGTGTCAACACAGTGTGAGCAAATAGCCAGCTGACACATAGCTGTATGAAAAGATACATGTTAAATAAATGTTTATGTGGAATGGATGACAGACACTTGTCATAACCTTAAGCATTTAACAATATGTAGCAATCTAGACCAGAATAACTGCTAGATAAACACTTCAGTTACATTTCGAGCATTCTCCATTTCAATGCTGTTGAAAGCCATATTGTAGCCAAGATATTAATATCTTAAATAATTAAGTTCTACAGATGAGAAATAGATCTCAGTTGTAAAATGAAATTCTTGTTGTTTTCCCCTGTCTCTTCTTGAAATAAGACTGAACCCCTTAGTACTGAAGATCAGCATTTCTTCAGCTTATAGACTCATATACAGCATTCAGTGAAGACTGGAAATTCTGCATTTAGATCCTTTTTCAAGGAGTAGATTGGTAATTTAAAAGAAAAAAGAGGAACAGAGCTAGATCTGGTTCAGCTGAGAAAGAACAAAAAATTACCTGAAATTTCTTGTACTATGTGATTTGCATTTCTGGAATTTTTAGAATAACTAAATATTCATCTTGTAAAGTGTAACTGAATTTGGGTTACACTTTTCACATTAAGATAGGCTCTCTGCTCTCTTCATTGTCTGAACAAAAGGCAGATGCTGCTGACACTTGTGTATTATGATCTTTACACTGATACACCTTTTGATGCAAAACCTTTTACTTTCCTTACTTAACTGGCAGCTTCCTTTATGTGGTGCTGAGTGCTAGACAATGAACCCCAAGTGATTGTAATACTCTCCAGACGCTTCAATTATGTCCCTTTTTCAGATTTCTGATGTGGAACAGGATCATCCAGCCTGCTTGAACAGCCATCCTCCTCCCTTTCACAACATAAAAAAGTTTTCTTAAAAGGTGAAGTTGTTTCAAGTGCTCTAGATGTTGAACCAAAGATGTCTGGGTAAATCAAATAGCAGAAATGCCTTATTTACCATGAAGTGAATAAAGTTGTGATGGATTCTTGTATTGTCAACAAACTCATGGTCTTCCCATCATCTCCTGGAAGTGCTCCAATTTCACAGCATATGCCTCTGGGGCAGAAGGCATTTAGCATGTGAAAGCTGAATGTCAGTTGTGTTTTTAACTTTAAAAAAAATGTTTGTGGAAGAGCTATTGGGTGTATTCTGATATGAAGGAATGATAATCAGTGGCCAAGAAACACGAAAGTCCTTTGGATTTGCTGTCTGGCTCTGGCATAATTGTATATTGGGGCTCTCCAGGAGATGTGGGATCTGCCTCCAGGGCAGATGCAGTCCATCTATATGAGAGTACACTTGCCTGTTGCAGAACTATGGAATTAGGCACGCTAGCTTGTTTTTTTGAGAAATGGTGGGACTGCAGGGAAAGGATGAGGCTTTCCAAAACATTGAGTGAAGTTGAAATCAATGGCTAGTCTGGCAGTAGGACAGACAGGGCCTCCAAGGATTGTGATTCAGTCCCTGCTACAGGCTGGCACCTGTGGGGTGGTGGTCAGGACATGGATATCACTCTTGTTCTCATCTGTCTGGCTGAAAGAGGTAGGAGCAACTGTGCTGCTGTACCTCACCAGTACCAGTGGAATAGCTAGGGAAGGGTCCTGGTAATGAGCAGGACCCAGCCTTGGCCCTTTCCTGGCTCATGCCTCTTAACCGAGCTCTTCTACCCAATCCTATGCTCAACTTTTGGGGTCAACACTGCACAAAGAGCTCTAACCCTTTGTAAAATCACTATCTGAATTCACATTGATCATATTGTTCTAATATGAGCTTATCCCACTGTGTAGAAAATACAGAGGTTTTTTAATTTAAAGAATTGAAAATAACATAGTATTTGCATTATCAAAGGTGTAGCAAACATGGGTTGTGGTATCAGGACAAAGAGTGTTGCAGCTGGTCATTGTTGGTGGCAACACTGGATGAGATCCTGCTGGGTTGAAGCTCTGTCTTTTCCACCGAAGCAGATGCCTTTTGCCCTTGAATGATGGGCTAACAGGCTGGGAGTGTTGGAGGCTCCTGTTGGCCAGCTCTCTCTAGCACCTTCCTCTTTGAAAGAATCCCTTTTGTTAAGGCACTGGGGCATATAATGAGGAAATGAAACAGGTAAATATATCTTGTGTAGATGTATACTCATCCTCCTGTTGCTGTGAAGGGAATTTGAAGGTACTTTTGAAATCTGCATTGACACAATTCCCCAGAGTCTGAGGTAATAGGGATCAACTTCTGTTGTGCTAGGATGTGAGTCTTAAGATCAGCATGGCTGTGAGCCACTGGAAATATTTTACTTGGTATGAGGAGAGATGAATACCAGGGTTATATGGCAGGTCTAGCTGAATAAAGGCTCCAGTTAATCGCTGCTGAAGATTTTCAAAAGGAAGTATTTATCCGTGTGCAAAGTGGCTGGGACTTGATATGCCCGACCTTGGGTGTTGTGTATGTATCCTCTAAAACATGGGAGATTTGAAATGCTGCTGTTCTTTGATTACTTATTTGCTAGTGTTTTTTCCTGAGGAGAGAAGGTGTGGACGTACTTTTGTACACCACTGTGAGGAGTGAGGGCAAGCAAAGCAAGGTCCTGCTGAACGGGAGACAAGTGTGGTTCTGTCTGGAGTCTGAGTGACAGCTTCAGACCCTAGAGTGGCTTTATTTGGGTAGGTCAAGGTGTGCAACTGGCCTGCAAATCATTGTATCTCAAATGCTTAAAAAAATGTGAGACAGAATTCTTCCACCTAGAAACTGACTTATTAAGTGTGGACATATGCACAGAGAAATAAAAAGCTTTGAGGGAAAAGTCTTTAACTGCTGGATGTCACAGTAAAAGACAGAAGTGCTTAGTCTTTTTCATTTTTATTTAAAAAAAAGACCAATGTTTAACAGTGTAACCATGCCTTTGGAATTCTTTGGGTTATAATCTCAGAGCAGAGGGACCAAATTATTGATGCTGAAAGATTGAGCTTTGCTAGAAGCCGAGACTGTGGTGGCTCAGCCAGTGGGCTACAAAAGACCATGTCTCTCTCTACAACTACCTGAAAGGAGGCTGTAGTGAGCTGGGAGTTGGCCTCTTGCCCCAAGTAATAATTAATAGGATGAAAGAGAATGGCCTCAATTTGCAGCTGGGGAGGTTTACATTGGATATCAGGAAAAATTTCTGATGAAAAGGGTTGTCAATCACTGGAATAGACTGCCCAGGGAAGTGGTGGAGTCACCATTCATGGAGGTATTTAAAAGATTTATAGATATGGCATTTAAGGATATGGTTTAGTGGTGGACTTGGCAGTGCTGGGCTAATGGCTGTACTTGAAGTTAAAAGGTCTTTTCCAACCTCAATGACTCTATGATTCCAGTTCTATACCTTTCTGAAGGTTTTCAGGGAGGAAAAAATTATGGAAGTGGGTGTACATCTCGCAGCTGAGTGTAAGGTCTCATGGAAGGGAGCAAGCATACACTTCGGATATTCTTGCAAGACAGTTTTGAGCTGAGAAACTTTGGTGGGGAGGAGGACTCTATTTTGGAAGAAACATCCTTATTCTCTCCTTTCCTGAAATCCAAAGGAAAATTTGTAATGATCTGAATGTTCAATAAGATTTATGCTAAAGGCAAACCCAAGCAATGAGGTGACAATGCATCATTCTGTGGGATTTCCTGATGCATAAAAGCAGAAAGTTTGTGTTGGTGCTTATTATGCAAAGCAGAAAGGAGAAACAAGCTGTGAAGGGGATGAGAGTCATGAGATGGCTAAGCATAGGTTTGTTGAAACTCTGTAGTACTGGAAGAATAAAAAGGTGGGCTTCATGGGGTGGACCAAATAGGCAGTAAAGCGTCTGGGTGAAAAGGTTGCAGCAAAATGAGAAGTGGAAATGTGGATGTCTGCACATTAAAGAAAACTTAAGAAAAACGTTAGAATGAAAAAGAAACTAATCCACATACTTTGATTGCGAATGGAGTTTTCTCCCGTTTCCCAGACAATGCTGGCATCATGTGGCCACTTTATTTAGCTTGCCTTGTACTAAAATATTTCTGGAAAACCTTTGTTCTATCTCAGCAACTTTCTGATTGGAATTCCTAAAAAAAAAAAATAGTTCATGAACACTCAATTCAGTGCTCATGGTGTGACTCTTGGGAGTGTCCTGTGCAGGCCTAAGAGCTGGACTCCATGATCCTTGTGAGTCCCTGCCACCTCAGAATATTCAGTGATTCTGTAACTACTAAACTCAGCTGCTTCCCTTGACTGGATATCCTGGGCCATTATATATCTATATCTCCAATTTATTGAAGACAAAAGGAGTTTTAAATTGGTCATTTGGGGTCTTTTACTTTCTGGCCACTGATCATGTTCTTCAAATGATCAGCCAGCCTCTTGAGACATATAGAACAGTTTTCAGCTGTGCTTTGCTTTTGAATCTAAATGAGAGGAAAAAATTGCCACCTGCATGGCAGGCTGTGGTGGGAGTGTTTTTCCACTGTGGGGACGTGTTTGTAAGGAGGGGGAGCAATGTTAGGGCAGTAGATTTGCAGGGAGGGAAAGGAAACGGAAGCATTCTTCCAAACTAGGAAGAATGTGGGGTATAAGAGGATAGGTGAAACTCATTTTGGAAAGACCCGGAGCAGGAAAGATGTTGCAGGGTCCAGGAGATAACCACACAAGGAAAAGGAGTGGGAACAAGGAGGAAAGGGAGATGTAGTGATGCTGCTTATGTGTTCTCTGCAAAGGAACAACATCCTGCTTAAAGATCTTAAAGGAGTCTTCTGTGACTGCTGGGCTATGGAGAAGAAAACTGTGCATATAATGCTGAGTTGAGATGATTAGTTTAATAAATCAGGATATATGGGGGTATTTTTTACAGCAATAGTACTGGTGTTTTTCAAGAATGAAAACCTGAGTAGAGTATCTAATACTACTTGAAGTAGGATCTTTTTACACAGACAAGATTCAAATAATTTTGCAGAAATGCTCCTGAAGCTCAAGTAAATAATACCTGGGTAGAGTAGCTTTAAGCAGTGATACTAACAGCTTATTAACATGCGTCTCAAATAACCTGCCAAGAACAGAATCTGTTTGGGGGAGTTCCTCTTTGAAGTTCTGTACATCCAGATAAAATAGAAAACTTGGAAAAAAACATAAATGGTCATAAAGAGAATATTTCTCCCAGCAGTGTTTCAGATTGTGTAAGATGTGATGCAGCAATATTAAATATGACAGAGCATGTTTATAATTTCACACAAGTACAAATGTGCAGGGGAGCTGTGCATACTTGTATACATTTCTGTATTTATAAACACTTGTGTAAATACACACACAGACATTCCTTTTTGTGAAGTTTTTGGAAAAAAAAGTCTCATAGAGGTGAAAAAAGTGAAAGTATAAAATGTAAAATGAATGATAGAGCTGTTAAACCTTGTAAAGCCAAATATCTGTCTGGATGCCTGATAGCAGCAAGGGGAAAGTCAATTACTAAGAAACACATGCCTCATTCTAAAGTATGCAGTGCTAGCTCTATAAATGTAGGCATTTGTTTAAATAAATATTGACTATAATCTACTCTGATTTTATAGCTTTTATGAACTTTTTGCTATGTGTTTATTTGACAGGGAACCTTGAATCTGACTTGGTTCACGTTTAATCTTTTTTCTTGTTCAGACTGGTTGCTCTTTGTTAAAATGTCTAGCTTGGATAATGTCAAAACTTTGGTGGGGAATATGGTACAAAATTCCATAATCCATGGTAATAGAGTTACTTGGGCATCTGTGTTGCATAATATAAAATAGTTAAATGTTTTTGCATCTAGGTGAAAATTCAAACCAGATTACTAATTTCCTTCTCCTTTCTCACTTGGAATATAGGTGGAGTTTCCAGGGAAAATTTTCTTTATCTAGAATAGGCCCAGCAAGATCAGACTAATTGAGGTGAGTACTGCAGATACATGAATGTAGGCTCTTTGTCTTTCTAGGGTAGATTATTTTCTGTAGTTTCTATCCGAAAAGGAAGACACTTTTATTTCTTTGGCTATACATGGTTAAATATAAATAGTATTATGTGCACATACCTATTCTGTGTGAGGTTTGCTAGACTATTTGTTCATAAAGACTACTTTTCAGCACTTGCCCTTAGACATGTGTCGATAAAAAGGCAGTAAAGGTACTGTCTGTGCTGTTTGATGAGTTCTCCCAGTGCAATTTTAAACAGGAGACTGTCTGCATTGTTAAAAGTTGTTGGGCTGGATATGCATTGAACTCACCAGTATGTAGAATTTTTACTGTTGGGAGTACAACTTGCTGAAAGCTATTAAATGAATTTTCCTGAGTGTTTTGAAGGGATATAAATGTCTGAAAAAGGAAAATAAGAAAGTAAATGCGACTGTGTAGAAGAGAACAGGTTCTTCTGCTTAAACCTGGAGCTAGGGAAAAGGTGAGCTTTTTGGTAGATTATGCTTTTTCTAATTGTAGTTCTGCCTTCTCAGTTCTCCTGGCTGAAAGAATAAGAAATTAATTCTTTAATACATGTTTTAGAGGCATTTGCATAGCTCTATAAATTAAGGGTGAGATATGTCATTAGCAATAATCTTAATCATTTTGGGCCACAATATTCCTGATGTCTGTGTATCTTTACCAGAGCTATAGAGAACAACTACTGACATATGGAAGTGAAACACATCTTTACAAGGCAAACAGGCTTACATATCTTTCTGCCACAGAATGAAACTTCCTTTAGTTATGAAAGAAAAATAACGAACTGGTTGGGGCTTTTTTCTAAACTGTTACTTACCCCTTTCACTCTAGTTTCTCGGTGGAGTCAGAGCAAGTAACAGCTAAAGTTACCTTTAAACATGCTAACAAGGCATATTTTATTCTCCAGAATATTGTCTATGAGTATGCATTGCAGGAAGGACTGGGATAGCAAACGCAATGTAAAAGAATGTACTAGAAATATCAGAATGTTCATTGTAGTTGATTTCAAACTTAAATCTATTTTCAGGGAAAGAAGAAAATATGTTAAATATTTTACTTTTTTTTCTCTTCAGGGGCAGGAAGGAGGAGACCTTTTTATATAATTCAGCTCATGGTTTTCTACCTAGTTTATTAAAGATTAAAAGCCTTAGAGGGTCTGTCTCCAAGTACTTTTGGTGGCAAAACTCATATCTGGAGGTTTCAGCCCTAATTTCTCAATGAGAAACATCACAAGGAGTACAGACTGAGTAATCAGCTCAAATGCCCCATGGAAAATTTGACCGAACTGGAAATGATGTCAGAGTCCCCCATGAACTAAACTATTCTTTCCTTAAACTTTTGAAGAGGTCAGCACCCTGATAATGGCAGGAGAGTAAAGTTGCTCTTGCTAAAAAAATAAAAAACCCCCCAAAACCCAAAGAAATCAGGATTTGTAAGGCTATATTGCTGCAGCAATTGTGGGTTTTACTTTTTGGGGAAGAGTAGACAAAGTGTTAGAAATTCAAGATCAAAGCATTCTTTAAAGAGAACTTTGCAGCTACAAAATTCAGGCTGAATATCCCTAATTTCCTGGGTTGTAGGTGTTGGAACCTAGTTCAAGGACAGTCAGGGAGGAAGTGAGTGCTTAGTTAAGCATCATGAGAATGCAACAGCCCTGATTCAATACATATGAGGATCAGCAGGAAGGAGATTTGCACTTGACCCAGGTTGGCACTATGCTGGCAGAATGATGCCTTCTAAGCAGGAGGCATAAAGAGATACTACCTCAGCTCTGGAACGTGGGAAGGAAGGGAGCATTGAGGGAACTGTGTGATATTAGGCAGCCATTGAGACAGGCTCTAGATTTTAGATCTCATGTGGAAGGCAGAGACTGGCAGAGACACGATGTCTGTCCATTTGTTTCATGGATTCGGAGCAGAAGAGCAAGATGTTAAGACTTGGGCCAGGTGCTTCCTGGTAGCCCTTCAGGTCGCCTTGCTACAGGTGAGGCCTTGCCTGGCCTCAGCAGGTGGATCTGGTCTGTGGGACTGGAGGCTGATGGAAAAGCTCAAAGGGCTGCTCTGTAAAATGCAAAATATGTACCGACTTGAGGGAAAGAGTTGTGGGAACTATGCCTCAGGGGTAAGGCTTGAGAATAAGTGAAAACAGGTAATACCACAAAGGGTGACAGGTGTCTTACTGATCCTGGCTGTTGACTGACTTGATGCTGTTGGAAAGTAATTGAAGGGAGAGTTTAGTATAGAAAAACCCCCCTGGGTTTCTGGTAGAGGCACACAGGATTTTGTCTGCTTAACACATCATTTCTCTTCTTTTCCTAGCCCTTAGCTGTGTTTCTATCTCATTCCCACCTAACAATATATTTAATACCTTTTCTTTTGTGTCCTTGCCATGGTAGATGAGAGTCTGTTTGCACAGTAGGTGCTCATTTGAGCAAGTCACTGTGAGCTTTGTAGGCAGTGTTCCTTTTTCCCCACACAATTGCTCTGCTAAAATGTGGTTTGTGAAACTGAATTTGAGTTTACTGCTGTTTTTCCCTTTCCCCAAATATTTATCATAAGGTATATCAAGGTTGTAATGGGATTTTTAAACTTATGCAGTGGAGTGGATAATTGAACACGTGAGACATGAAACTCTTTTAACATCCCTTAAAGAAATTTGGAAATTTTGCGTCTCTAACATTTTCCTTGTTGTGCTTGAGTTCTCTGTAATTTATAATCAATTCAAGCCTTCCAACATTTTTAATGAGAAAATTACCCCTAATCTATAGCAATAGCTTCAATATAATGTATCTTACCCTGGTAATAAAAACATTCTACAATATTTTAATCTAGTTTTGTGGAATACTCTTGGGTATTTTTTAAAATGAACATAAAGGCTGAGTGCTGGAAGATACTCCATGAAAACAAATTGTATAATTAATCAAACTGAAACACAAAATTCTTCACACAGTGGTTTTAAAATACCCAAGACAGTCTTTAATTGAAATGTTACAGAAAATAACAGAATGAGAAACAGGATACTTGGAGTTTAATTAACTTTAAAGTATATGTTCAGAACCTTGTTAGATGGCGGGATCAAAATGCAACTATGGGATGTAAGATGTTGCCAACACGGTCTATTTATGTGTTGTTCAATAATAAATTTCAACTTAGATTAATAAACACCTTATTAATTAAACAGTCTTTGCTTGGTGCATGCTGAAATGGCTGATGCTAAGTGCCATTTCCATCCATTGTCTTTAATTAACTTCATGAGTATTATCTGTCACACAAAGAAACCAGGTTTTAACAATGATTTTTCTTTCAGCACCTATCATGTAGTTGATTTTTTTTTTAAACATTCTCTTATCTACATTCTGGCTGTGTTTTATCCTTTTGTGGTTGTGAAGAGAGTGCAGGGGATTTAAAGAGCTTTTGTTTTGCATACAAGGCCTAGGCTAGTGGTCCTTCACGTGATTTCTGCTTGCTCCTGGGCCAGGCATCGAGATGCCTATCTGGAGGTAGGCACCAGAATGGCCTTGTCCACTTTGTGGTTTTGCTTTGGGTCCTTTTTAAAAAAGCTAAAGGAGGATATCTACGCTTTGTCAAATGATCCACCTCATCTTGCAGCAGTGATGGATAGCGGATGACTAGGGAGGAATAAAAGGACAGGAAAAATATATGATGATGCATTCCTGTTATACTCTATCACATTGCTGTGACTTTGTTCAAGCTGTGGATCTCCATGCTACCAAAAGCTGCTTCCATAGCTTTTTCCCCTGTGCCCACTGTCCTCTTGGGTTAGCAGATGTGCTCTCCTCTTCTACCATCACAGCAGCTCCAACTCTGCAGAGGCCCAGCTCTGCCCTGATGCTGTGTTTGGTCTTGTCCTCACCTTTTTAGTCCTGGCTGGTGAAGACCCTGGCTATGGCTAGTGTGGTGGGGCCACAGGCTAAGTCAAATATAAGTAGTTTCTCTGCACCTGACAAAAGCTACTTCCCACTTTTTTAGCTTTATAGCAGGTTGTGTGGGATGGATTGTAGTACAGTGCTAACATCCCCCTAATTACCCAAGTAATATAGAATCAGCATAGATTGAATGCTTCCTGGGGTAGGGCATCCACAACTTGTCTGAGTAACTTCTTCCAGTGCCTCACCACCCTCACAACACTTCCCTTTTGCTTTATTCCAGAAGGTCTCCTCTCTGGAAGAAAAGAGTGTCTTACCTACACTCACCTACAGGATTCATGTCAGGGTTCTCCCCGTATCCCTGCAGTGGGAAGTGGGCTGCTCTGGTGGATAACAGGATTCCTGTGGGGTTTGCTGGGCTAGGGGAAGTGAAGTGCCATCAGGATGGCAGGGTAGGCTAGGACCCGGGGTGGGATGATAACAGTGAAGGCAAGCGAAGTTTTTCCTCTTTGATCAGCTGAGATCTCAGCCACCTGACCCAGATGCATATCAATGTTACCTTGTAATATCCAGAACTGCCTCTGCTTTCTGTCTTCTATTAGTCATTAAATCCTGCTTTTAATGAGAAGGGTCTTGTCTGTCAGTTGGTGCACAGGTACCAAGTGAGCTGAGTGTGGCCTCTAGTGGTGTGTTAATATCAGATACTGAGAATCAGGCCTTTCTGTGCTGCTGATGTGCTGGGGTCCTTGGTGCTCTCTGTTAATTAAGATCTGCAAATCTGAAAGGAAATGAAGTGAACACCAGAGAGAGCTGGGAAAACTAGGTTACTTCCTATCAAGCAGCACTGTGGGCATCAATATTACACTAGAAGAGCTGCCAGTATAAGGAATGTGCCAACTTTTTAAATTGGTGCCACAATTGGATCTCACTGCCAAGGCATTGATACTTTCATTAAATATACAGTAGAAGCTTTCAGTAACTTAAAAGCTGTAATAGATGAGAACGTTTGGACAAGGACAAAATAAATGTTAGATCACAGTACTTGTAATTTATTAAAGTTTACTTCTCAAATTTGCTAAGCTCTGTTGTAGGATCTTTGGCCCATTGTGTATCAGATGTTTTCCTATAATCTGAGCAGTGTTATCTTAGCAGCAGATATTCAGTTTGGGTGTCAGAGGATGTTAGTTTCAAAACCTCCAGCCCTTCTCACCTGGTTTATAGAAGGATCTACTGTCTTCCACCAGAGAACTGCAGAAGCAAAGCTGTTCACTCTGAGTGTATTAAGAATGAAAGCCAACTCTAACCCAACAGAGCCTGGGTACCCTGAAGTGCCTGTTCCCTACAGGACAGATTTAAATAAGCAATAACAGTGCTACCAATCAGCTTATTCATTTACCTGCTATCTTTCATTTTAATCCCAAGCAGTACAAACACCTAGGAGGTAAGGTAAATCGAGTGACATTCCTGTTTTGCTTTAATTTCTGGGGGCTTTGTGCTTGGGGAACATGCTTCTCATCTTTAATAGCATCCTGCCACAGATGTTTTCACATCTGTGCTTGCCCACAACTTTGAGATTCTTAGATGCCTTGATATTGAAGGATGTTATTACTAGTGTTTGTTAACTACAAAACATTATTTGCAATAAGAAACTTTCATAATTCTGTGCTTCTGCTCTGTGGTGCTGACTCACAAACATGAGTAAACTGTAAAACTGTGCTGGTGAAAACTGTGCCTTCCCTGGCATCCATTGTGCCCTGACTCAGATGTTATTTCCCTCTGAGGTATCTGGCCCTGTTTCAGCAGTGACTCAACTGTTTGTGCTGCTTAACAGCACAAATAACAGCCTGGCATACTGAGGAAAGCTGAAACTGGCACTGATTGTATATTAATATGCTGTAGCTAAGCAGCTACTTTGTGAGAATCTGAGTCATGCCTGCAGCTGGCCTAGAAAAGTCTGAGGTAATTGGGAATAAGGCATGCTGCAACTCACACTCCTCCTTTCTCCAACCAGAGCCCCGTGCCTTTTCAGTACCTCAGCAGTTAGGGAGAGCCTTCCTTACCCTGCAAGAGAGAGAAACCTTGGACATAAAACAGAGCTTAACTCCCCTTCTGTCTTCTGCAACTTAAGCTGCTTGCAGTGGTCTCTCTTATGTGACTGTGCTCAACAACATATGCCTGCTAGAGCATTGTAAGGATCATTAGGGTACTTTTGGGTTTTGAGAAGTGTGTAACACAACCCATAACAGTGTTTCTAAAAGTTGGATCTTGAGAATCTGTCTCCCAAGGATTTTTACCAGGTCAGTTGAATTTTTTCTTCTATAAAAAAGGTTTGATTTTTCTTTTAGTAAGTTTTTTTGTACTTGGCTAATATGGACATGGATGCTTTCTCTGGTGAGGTTAGTCACCCTTGGAGAAAGGTGATGTGAGAGTGCTCTGGTAAAGCCTTTCCCCCCTTTTTTTTCTTGCTGTTTAATGGCACAGGAAGGATTTCAACAGCTGCTTTCTCTTTAGAATTTCCCTCATCTCTGCTTTTCAAGGCTGTGCCAAAAAAAAAAAGGGGAACTTTTCCAGGTTTGCGTGAACAATACAGTAGAAACTATCTTAATGTTAACATCTGCAGACTGTTATTTTTCTTTGTAATGAGACTGGGAAATGGTGATGTATCAGATACCCCTGCAAAGATATGGCTGACAAAAACTGGCTTGGGTGAAATTACTAAACTGTATTTTAGCCACAAAAATATTCCCCAACTGATTTCTACAGAGCTTAGGAAGTTGACTGTAAAGAATCAGTTTTTTTTTCATATTTGGAAGTATGGAATAAAATAAAGTATTCAAATGGCTAACCAAAAAGTGTCAGTAACTGGCAAACTGTAAAAACTGCCTCCCAGTCTAGCCTTCCTGGTGGAGCTGCTTTTCCTGGTGAAGAGACTGTGCTGTCATCACCTTGTGTGTGCAAACGGACGCTCAGGAGAGGCAGGATGGAGTCAGCTTTATGGGTGCATGTGCAGATAACATCCATCAGTCTGGGACTAGGAAAAGGATCTCTGCAAGGGAAAAGATAGGGAAATAGGATGCAAGATAGGAAAGCAGACCTTTGTCTGAGCAGTGTTCTCTAGCGTATCTGTTCCCCACAGGCCTTATTATGTAGCAAGAAGCTATAGTATCTTTGAAGTCCTTTAACTGAATAAAGTTTTGTTACATTTGCCTTTTCTCTACTAGCTCAGATCTTGTTTGTTCTCATCTGGTATTCTAATTTCTATATGAGTGGATGCTTCAGGGAAAGGCAAAGAAATAAAATGAACACCTTAAAATGTAGTACAACCGTGTAAACCGTGGAGAGCTTTGCGTGAGAAATGCTTTCTTGTCTGCAAGGGTGATCTGCCTGTGCAGTGAAGCACGAAATTTGGTTATCATCTTATTCCAAACTTTATTGTAGCTTGTGGAACTGAGAACATTATTAATGTAAACAAAATGCTTCAGCCTTTCCTAGGTAACAGTCCTCTTTAATTTTCAGAGGCAGTAAGTTCTGCAGATTGGTTCTGTGCAGTCCAAGCTGGCAATTGTTTTTTGCCCCACAATTTGCTTTTGCAGTAGCTGTGGGATTAGGGACCCACAGAAGGTCTTTATTTTCTGACCTAGTGCAATGTGAGGCTGAATGCTTTTCAAGGACAATTTTTTTTGTTCTGTGCTGGTGTTTTGAAAAACAAAATCCCTTGCGTGTCTGGCCAAAACATCCCTATTACCATGGCAGATCAGAAACACGTGGTGTGACTGTCAGCTTATTTTGGCAGATGCCTCAAGTCCAAGCTAGCCTGTACCCTGGGCTGTATCTGCTGAGTGCCAGGTGGAGTGTGGGAAAACAGAGCTGCAGCCGAGCCGGGCCCTGCAGATGGCAGCAGAAGAGCACCGAAGGCAGAGCCCTGTCCGCTCCAAGCTGCAGCATCCCCATTTCTGCCTCACATGGAAAACTTCGGACATTTTCCACTGAATCCTTCTGTGAGGTTAAAGGGTGAGGACAGTGAATTCACATATTCAAACCATGTGCAAAGATGTTGGAGTTCAATACTTTGCTTTCAGGCATGGCAAAAAATTACGCTTTGGAAGAAAGTCAACTGTAAAGAGAAAAAAGCCTCAAACACAAAGTACATGCTAGTAAGGTATTATCAGGTGATGTCCTCTCTGTGTACCCTGTTACTGCCCTGTTGAATAAATGCTGACAAAGGAACTCAAATGAGGGTGTTGTTTCCCATGATGGGGTTCTTAACTATAGTTATGATGAATGCTCTTGTTCCCGGACTGAGCTTTCAGGGATTCTTTTGGCAAAGTGAAATGTTACCAATATGACTGGGAGAAACCTACTCCCAGAGTAGCTGTGACTTCATGCTTAACACTTTGTCCTTTGAGACATGAGTTCAGGAGCCCTCAGACAGGAGAGGAGCTGAAGTAACATCATAAGTGGTTCTTTGACTGTTCAGTAGCAGGGGCTTTTGCTGCTGGTGCTAAAGGATGATTTGCAAGAGCTGTAGGGCTCTCAATACACCTTGTCCAGGTTGCTGTTCTCCCATATGTGTTACAAGGTGGGAGGCAGGCTTCAGCTCTGAACTTCCATCACTTCCAGAGTACTCAGTTTATTCTGCGAAAAATCTTCAGCCAGCTGCTGGTGCTGGTTATGAGCCTGTTTTGCATGGTTAGCTTATGTGCCAGAATCTAGCTCTGGGTGTCTGCTGTGATTATTTATTATTGTGGGTGAATGTAATCATTGTAGCAGGCTGAAGAGGCCATTTACTGTATATAATAATGGCTGATTTTATTTGTTGGTGTGTTTTACTGTTATTAAAAGCCCCCCTAGCAATGGATCTGATGTTCTGATATCAATCAAAATAAGACTGCTATGAGAAAAGGCTATTGCCCATGCAACACAGCTCTCTTCAGCAGCATTTTTATTATGTGTTTTTATACACATGCAGGTGGTAGTACATAACCTCTGGAAGATGTGCAATTAAACAGCATACTTGCACTCTTTTCAGAAATCATGCCAATATACCAATTGTGTCTGCAGTCATGTTTCTGGTAGTGGTTTCTCACAACCACCATAGTAATTAAAAAAAGGGCAGTGTTCTATGTAATGGGTTTATTAGGCATATTGAGCAGTAATGCACAGCTCAATGAACCTGTAGCCATATAATTCTAAATCATGGATGTAGTACTTGCTTGCTTGAAAATGAGCTCAAAATGGAGTTTGCTTTTAACATAAGAGTCAGCAGGATGGGTGCTTTGCTTTGTATTTACCAACTGCCCTGTTGACCTCTGGAGCACTAGACAGTCAGCTGGAAAGGTATATTTCCCCCATATATTTGTTTTAAATCCCAAAACCCTTCATCTGGCTCTTGATGTTTTGCAGTACTGTCAAGCCAAAATAGTCAAGTGAAATGTGGTGAGTCTCAGTAGTGCCATGGTGTTACAGGTTACCTGACCCAAGTTGGTCTGATACTTAAGGCTGTCACAGTACCAGGGTGTAGGAGCATACAGAGTGAATCCCAGTACAAAACTTCAGATGTGATAAGAGAAATGTGGAGTTTAAACATCTAGGTTTGACTTGGGTAGAGACTGGAAAAAAGAACCTTCTCAGAAGAGCACCTGTTTGTTAAAGGATGTTGCCAGACATCCTGCAGTCTTTTATGGTTGGTCTGGATCTGTTTTGCTTAAAATACTTATGAATTTGAGAGACTGACATCTGCAGTGGTGACAGCCCTTCTTGTCACAAGAAATATCTGGATTTGAATTTTAGTTCTGATAAAGGATTGCAAAATGTGTTTAAGGTAGCAGATCAGCAGAAAGGACAGAAGGCAGGTCCCACTTCATATTAGCTGGCAGTTAGGAACTTCTCTTGAAGGTTAAGTCATGAGGATCCATAGATCCAGAGATGTTTGTGTTTTGCATTCAGTAATTGTTCCAAGCACTGGACCACCCTAGGCTATGCAAGTGGAATTGCACTGAAACTGTTGCTTAGTCACAAAATGTCTTAACATTTTAATTCTCTGAGCTCAGCCTTTTGCCTCTGTTAAAAGGGGCCATCAGCTGAGGAGGAGGGGGAGTGGCTGACTTGCCATGGATTGAATGTATCTAGTGACCTTTGCAAGATTGTTTTGGAAGTATTTCCAAAACAATATTCCTGTCTTTCTTCCCCTCATTTTAGCCACTGGCCTTGAAATACGTTCCTTGAATGCTCTCAGAAGCTTGGCTAGTTTCCATGCTGCAGCTCTGGCCCTCATGGACACCAGGTTCTGCCCGTGCAGTCAGCTGTGTGCCTGTGTTGCTCATGTGCTGCAATAGCTTGACTCAAGCTACTTCTCACCCAAAACCTGCTTTCCATGTTACCTTGGCTTGAGAAAACAAGTGGATATGGCATGTTGCAGAGATGTGGGTGGTGCTAGGTGTGCCATAGTACTAATAACGACGATATCTATCCCTGTAACCTGGCATACAGCGCAAGAACTGTCTTAGGTGGGATTTGGTTTGTTATGTGCATCTGTAAATTCAGGCACTTTTGACTGGAATAAACAATACTGACAATTTCTAGCAAAGCACAGACTGCTAGGAGAAGTTGACACTGAGGCAAGGAACACTGCTGTTACTGTCAGGAAAGTTTTTAAGACAATGGGACTTCCCTGAGTATTCAATGTTTCCAGAAGACCTTGGGGTAACTCCTTTGTACCTCTCCCTGCACAGCATCTGTGTACAGGACCATTGTAGGACTGGAGGTTATGCAATATGGAGAAGTACCTTGCGATCCATCTGAGTGAAGACAGCAGGAACTCTCTGAGCCAGAGAAGTGTGTTTTAGATGGAGACAGCAATACAACAGGTGAAGAGGTGAATGGAAATGAAATTCAGACTATTTTCAGTGGTTTGCCACCAAGATGGGAGAACTACCTAAAACTGGAAAGTGTGTTCTGGAGCCTATACTGCTAAGAAGTTACAGAAGATGGTAATTGACTGTACTGATGCCACGTGTTGAATTTTCTGGGCTCAAAAGAACTGCAAGTAGGTTGGAAATGAAAAATAGCTTGAGACACTAGGAAGAGTGTGTGTAATAGAGAGAAATAGCATAGAATGGAGGGAAAGAAGAAATGTATAACTCAGCAAAACAAGTATGAGATACTTCACTTAAGCAGGAACAATGAATTGCACAGAAGCAGGATAGGGGGAGTAACTCAGTGGGTATAACTCAGGGATGGGAGTAAATCTAGTCTCTCCTACAAAAGAGGGTGTAGGGAATGGTAATTTGTCACAAGTAGCATATGCATCAGTAGTGTTATGACACTAAGAAAAGAGGCAAATATGTTATCTAAGTGTAAAGTAAAAAGGATTACAGTCAATCAGATGTGCTGAGCAGACACTGCTTGACATTGCTGCCCTGGCACTGCTGGGGTTCTGTGAGCCAGTCTGTATGGAGTGTTCCAGGAAAGATGTGATCTCCTGGGAAAACCCCAGCAGAAAGCACCATCAGAGAGCTCAGCCACCTGGGAAAACCAACCTGTGACAGGATGGAGCAAACTGATGGTGTTTAGCTCAGAAAATGGTATTACTCTGTAGAGTAGGGGCATGTCTTTAAACCTGCCAAGAGTTTTGTAGAATAAGGCAATCATCTGTTCCCTGTCTCTGTGATGGGTGAGATGAGACCTGGTGGACCTGAATTGCTGCAGTAGTGGTTTAGGCAAGGTGTTAGGAGAAATCTGCAGTGATTAAGAGGGAAAGGATAGGAAGAGGGACCCCGTGTCATCGCTCAGACAGCACAGTCAGCAACTGGAGGTCTTCAAGAACAGACTAAGCACCTCTCAAGAGTGACACCAGAAACCCTGTTATTTGAGCCGCCGCCACAATTTTTTATTTGAGTGCTGTCTCCAACTTTCATAATTTTTAGATCTTGATGGATATCTTTCCCCCCCTCCATTTGGAAACACACCTCCTTGGAACAGAGCTGCCTCCTGTTGCTCGCTGCCCTTCCTCAGCTGCTGAGCTTGCGGGTGCCTCTTTTGGTGGGGGCTCCTTACTTGCTGTCGCACCCGGGACGATTGTCTGCGCTTCCTGCGCTTCCAGCCCTCCTGAGGCTCTCGCGCGGTGCCGGGGCCGTGCCGGGAGCCGCTCCTCGGGAGCGGGGTGGGCGCCAGGGGCCGCTGCCGTACCAGGAACGCGGAGAGGGAGCGCGGCGGGAGCGGCGGTGCCGCCGGAGCCCCGGGGTGCGGGGCCGGGCCGGGCGCGCCGAGAAGGGGCGGCTGGAGCTTAAGTCGCAGCAGGGGCTGGGTGTGCGGATCACGCGTGGGAAACGCGTATTGGTGCCCGAGAGGGAACCGCTGGAGGAAGTTTCCCGACGCAGGGTTGTGAGGTCTGTATCGACACGCGTATTCAATCAGTAGGAGAAGGTTTGCTGCTTTCTGTCAGGGTGTGTGTGGTTATTGTTCACTTTTCAAGCCTTGGAAAGCAGGAGCATGATCTTCGTCGTCCTTCTCAGCCCTATTATTTTTTTCCTTTTCTTGAAGATCCCAGGTTCATTATGAATGCTAGTCCCATTTTTCCAATTAGTTGTCCAGACCTCTGAGTATTACATAGCTCTCCCTCGAGGCACTTGAGCACCTCTTTACACCTTTATGTTTTAGACATTTTCTGCCCTCTTTGGAACGAAATTTGAAACACCCCTTAGGTGAATTTGAGAATTTAGTCATCGACAGAGTAAACCTCCCTGTTTACTGGCCGTCTCCACTCTGAATTCTTAATATTGAGCACTTGAGTAGCTTAACATGTGACAATCATGCAATGTGACACAGTTAACTCTTATTGCTCAATATTATGAGATGATGTAATCTTGTCCACACCTCTTCAAGTACTTTCACTTTCTCAGGGCCTGGAAGCAAATCCTCAAGATTTATGTTGTTTTGCTAAGTGATTTTGTCTTAGGCAGAACATTTGGGGTGTACTGCAGGTCTCTGAAAGCAGGATCCTGCGTGATTGAAAGACCTTTTAGTTTGTCTGCAAACTGGTCCCAAACTGCAAACTTATCTGCAAACAGTGTCTTCCCTCTTGTTCCCTGCAAATGAAAGGAAGCATTTTGCTATTAACTATACTTAATATGAATAATAATGATCTCATTAAGGGCTGCCAAACCTGTCTGTTTTAGAAACTTTATTTTAACATGGGATGATTTGAATTTCCATATATAAATTAGGTGCTAGAGTTGAGTAAGTACAAATTTGTAGATAATTAAAATCAGGATTAGTGAGAGAAGAGGTGAAAAATGGGGGTCAGATGCAAACCATCATGGGTCAGGCACCGTCAGTTTTGTTCTTGCTTTTTTGTACTGTTCAAAGAAAGTTTTTGATTCTGCTGGTTAGAACAAGGTTTCTAATAGTTTGGTGCAGTGAACTACTAATTTCTAAGCATGGCCTTATCTCAGTGACAGTGATAAATTCTCTCACTTAACTAAAAGGTTTAAATATATAGAGTGTCCTGCTGACTATATGGAAATTCTCTGCAGACACCTAAAAGAGGTGCAAGAGGTTCAATTTAGTTTTGAAAATGTAGTATTTTTTTGTCTTTTTTTTTTTAATAAAGGGATATATTCTTTGAAATTAATTTGAGATTTTTTTATAGATACTGATTTAAGTATCAATGTCTGTTTTTTCTACTCATTGCCTATCTAATATTTTGGCAGCCATTTTGTATGGTTAATAAAATGGGGATTCAGCTTAATGTGCTTTGAAATGGAACTGTTATTCTTGGAATGAAGTAAAGTGCTTGAGGTAACATGCAAAATTCATGCAGCTTCATTGTTCAAGGAATGAGATAATCATTTATGAGAAGTGAAGGACTTAGAAGTTGTTTCAACCTCTGGCAGATTGCAGTGGTCCCCTACTTTTTTGATACAGTTAAGGGTAAGTGCTGGAAAATGTAAGTGTGCACACTTCTGATTTGAGCAATAAAGAGCTTTATTTCTCACTGCTGGTGGTTCACCAGCATCCGAGTCTACCCTTGTTAATGCACCATTATAGTGCTACTGCCAGCCTAAAGGTTTTAAAATTCGTGACAGACCTAATCCTTCTTATGGATACTTTTTTGGTTAAATCAAAAACTATAAAACTTGTGTTTCAAGGGGAGTTATTAGGACCATGCAGAAGTGATAGTATTTGCACACTGAACTCTGGTATAGGGAACTCTCCTGGGGTTTAAGCAAGGGGGTTTGGGCTAGACATTAGAGCCTAGAGGAAATTGTATCTTGTGCTTTGGTTAAAATAACTTCCAAGCATTGCTGAAATTGAGCCTAATGTATCACTCTTGGCTGCTGGAGCAACAATAAGGTAACCTGGCAAGGAGCCTTTTAACAGAGGCAGTCATGATAACAGTAAGGCCAGGTAGCACAATTTCCCACAAGGTAAAAGAGAAGGAGTCTGATGACAAGCAATTTAGTTGTGTTTGATGGGTAGAAGTGAGGAATGCCTTCATTCCTCAGGGAGTCCTGTGGGCTAATACAGACTTCAGCCTTCATGGCCAGCTTATGTATATGGCTTTGGGTCCTTGACTCTTGACCAACTTGATACTCATTTACTCTCCATAGTTACAGCATCCACATGCCATGAGTTGTCTGGTGTCAGAAGAACCATGAATTGAAGAGCCATCTGGGCTGTTTCTCTTTGTGTTGGCTGTTCCAGAAGTGCAGAAAGTGGTTTATTGTAAAAGTGTGGTCTTGTGCCATGGAAGACCTCAGGAATACTGCTGGAATCTGGCTATTCAGGTTTCTTTGGTTATTTTTAGAAATAGGACATACATCTCCTGTGGTACCGAGGCTTCATCTTGTAGCTTGAAGAGAGTGGGGGACACATAAGGCTCCAACAGGGTACATGAACCCCTAGAGGAGTGAAAATGTAATTGCTATCTTTCTTTGTTTCTGATATCTACAATTTTTGTGGTGTAAAGCTCATTTAAGTTCTCTTTGAAGAGCTGAACCTTTCCTTTAGTTGACTGTTAAAAAGCCCCAACTAATGAATCAACCAAAAAACCCCACCAACCTGCTGCATCCTTCCTACCCACTTCCCTCCCTTCCCCAGCAACCAAAACCCAAAATAAGAAAATGCATTTTGCCACCGTGGTAACTTGCAGATTAAAGATCATTGGAGTGGAGATGGGGGGGAAGAAAAATAATCATCTGCAGAGCTTCCAGCTACTTGCAATTCCTTGATTTTCTTATAGTACAAAGAAAAAGTCTCCCACACAATGCATAAGGGAGGTAAGAAAAAGTCAATACTCGACTGGACATTTCCTAGGTGTGTCAGTGACCTGGTTCCTATCTCCTGCAATACCTCAAGATCTTGTGGTGGGAATCTTCTCTGACTGCCCTTCAGTTCCCAGTCCATCAGTGCAATGCCTACTGCAGCTGCCCAGTTTCTGCCTGTGATCATTATTTAGTTGTTCAAAAGGAGAGAGCTGTGGAGCGTTACTGGGTGGCAGTAGTGTGGATATGAGCTGAATTCCACTCCTCCAAACATCAGGAGCTGACGAGTGGTAGCTGACATGTATTTAGGAACCTGAAGCCTTTGAGAGGGGCGCCTTGTCAGGGTAGAGCAAGACAAGCAGTAGCCAGTGGGCAGTTGTCATTATCGTAGCACTGTGTTTGAGGGTAACTAGTTCCATTCTTGCCTCCACTGAGAATGAGAAGGCGGCAGAGGTGGCAGGAAAGAGTGGAAGAACTCATAGAAATGGTGATTCAAAGAGGACAGGCTTTTTAGAATGTACACCAGTTCCCTCTGGTTTGGCAGGTTTTTAAAACTGTGTCCCACTTATGCTTGGTAGAGGTATTCTGCAGAAGCTGGCTTCCTTCTGGATTAGCTTATGCCCTTGTGGTGACTTCCATATTTACATCTTTGGTGGAAAATAACTAACTATGAATAGCTACTGTATGTAATTAGAGTTATTGTAATCATATGTGGATATCGGCCTTTTAAGACGTAGCTAAAATGAAGGCAGGGTACAAACCCAGTAAACTAGGACACCTTTTATCACTTGTCTGAAGTTTCCATGTATTGTGCTGTTTACAACAGTGTGTGGTACGACTTATGAGAAAATGAGAGTTAGATACTAAATATATTTCTCTATGATGGTACTGTTTGCTCCAATTCCAGCACAGCCAAAGTTTCCTGCAAATAAAGAAAATGTTGGGTCTTATGAATTTACTTCTTTTATTTTAAAATTGCTACTGCAGTTGTTGTAAGTGCTTGGAAAGCAAGATTAGAACACTATTAGAAACTTGTCCCTTGGGGCACATCTTTTATTACCGCTGGGAAAGAGATGGTTGGAAGGGAAGCATTCATACAAAACCAGCAAGGTCAGAAAAGATTTTTTAAAGTAATGCACTATTGAATGTACAACCTAGTGCCTCTTGACTGTCATAACGAAATCCTTTGCTAGGCAGAGTGCCGTTCATTACCTAAGTGCCCTCTCACCTCCCTTACTTGTGCACTGTCAGTATTTTTGTTCCTCTAATTATTCTTAAGGCATAAGGCATAAGAGTCTCCAGCTGAACCTATTCAAACATGGATGTGCTGGTGGACTGGGATGTACTTTTTGGCTTTTCAGCTTTCTCTCCCCTGGCTGTTTGTCACATGGCACCTATGGAAAACTTTCTTCATTTCCCTGACAGTCCATACAAAACAGATTTTCTGTTTTCAGCAGCACTCCTGTTGTGAAAATCTTTAATAGGCTTTAGGATTGAAGAGGAAAGCAGGGAAAGAGTAGGCTGTGGGGAGTAAATAAGGTGGTAGTAATATCTGTCCTTTGGTCTCTGGTTCTTTCTTTACTGAATTTGGTCTTGTAATTTTTTTCACTGTTGATATTATGTTAAATCTGCAGAAGAGGTGACTGTGGTCCCACAGAGCTAGTGTCATTTCCTGCCCATGGATATGAGGATTGGGATCTGTCTCCTGGCCCTGAGTGGTTTCTGTTCTGTGCTTAAGGAAAAACTTCTGTGGTATATGTGCTGACTTGTAACAGACAGTGTGATCCTCATTCCTTTTTTTCCAGGAGGGCAGTGCTTTCTAAGACAAAAACCTTTCCTGCCAACCTATTTTGGTTTAAGTCTATTTCTACATATTCTCTAATTTTCTTTCATGAGGGTTGAAAATTCTTTTTGAAGAAATTTTTGATTATTTTGCTCATTTAGTTGACTGAACTTCTGACCCTAGTCTAGGTGCTGTACAGAAAGAGGCATGCTCTCATTAGGTTCTTTCTAGTCTTCTATCTGTAAGGAAGTGTTTTAGCATGCCCATTCCTTTGAAAGCACAACCTGCTGGGTACTGAGATGGTAGAACAGATCAGCACCCCAGAAATCTCAAAATGGGTGTAGACTGGCTGGGATAGCTCTGGGTTTTTTCCTCCCTCTCCTCAGTGAAAATGTTTACCAGTTTTAATTATGAGGTCTGGATGTGCATCTTGAGATTTGCAGCATCTGGAGCACGGTGCAATGATTTCTGCTCTGTGAGAGGCATACAAATGAGTAGCAGCTTAAACTTGCTCCCCTCTTCCTACTGGTGTCTATGTCTGTTCAGCATGCACACTGCCTCATCAGCCCATACAAATACCTGCCTGCTTGTCTCAGTGTCAAAGACATGTTTTCAGACCCCCTTAGCTTTCCAGACAGAGGGATGGATTCTCTTAGGGGAAAGCCTTACATGGCTTCAGTGGTTGACTTCTTGAATTAAATGAATGTTTTCTAATTGGATAAGCTACATACGGTAGGGGAGGGAAGATTGGAACTGAAATGGTTTGTTTATTGCTAATACCCATGGATAATATTCTTCATAGTACCAAGTTTTCACTCCCACTTCCCCATCCTGTCCATCACTTCATATATTGCTGAGGATAGCTCTAAATGAAACAGCTGTGCCATCTGTCTCAAATATTATTTCAGTCCTCACTGTTTTGGGATAAATTTCATGAAGTGTATTGCACATGCAAACATTTAATTGAACAAATGGGAAACCTCTCCAGTTAAGAAAGCTTTGCTTATGACAAGTAGTGTCCAATTTCCATTCTAATGGTTACTCTGGGACTTTAAAATATGTGTGAATTCATCTAGCAGGGACTGATGGTATATTGGAGGCAGATGGCTTGGTTCTGCAAAGAAGAAATGTAAGTGGCTTTTACTATAAATCTTTTTTTTTTTTATTTTGGCAAAGGGCTAGCACAATAAAGATGTGACTATTACTGAGAGTGCTCTTTAATAATTATACTACCTTATGTTTTCCCTCAAGAATATGGTTAACTGACTAGAAAAATCTATTCTAATTTTTACACTTAACTCTAACACAAACAGTTTAGAAATATCCTTTCCTTCCTTAAGTAAAAAGACTGAAGAGTGGGCAGGTTATTAAGCAAAAGGCTGACACCAGGCCTTAGAGAAACTTTGCAAACTGTGGAAGAGTGTTGGACCTCATGAGAAATGCAGCCCAACCATACTCAGTGTCCTTGTCAAAGTGTAGACCTCAGCTCCCCTATAGATTCTCAAATTTTTAAGGCAGTTAGGAAGTGGGAAATCAGAAAATATCTGAAATGTTTCTCTTAAAGCTGTGCTGGTGACTTTTGCTTGAAGCTTCAATGTCTTATACATCTTAATGCTCATGAAAGCTCAGCTGTGAGCAGAGGATTTCATTTGACAGAGTGGGCAGAGACAAGTGTTACTGAATGCAAAGGAGATGAACGTGCCTGTGGGAAGGTCTTCAGAATTTTGATAGTGCTTGTCTGAATTTGCATTCAGTGAATGCACAGAAGTAGGATGTCTAATGTAAGCTTAGCTGTTGTCTACGGCTTTGAAGCACGATACCTTAGCGGAATAAAGCACGAACAAGCATAAATTTGTCAGTAAACTTTATGTACACAATAGGGACAGATCTTGCTAGCAGGAACAGTAAGGATAGACATCCCAGATTTGCACAACTGACAATGACTGCATGTTTGCCACAAATTTGGTCAAAGCTGCACACTCATCACACCGTTGTTCTCAGGGTTTACTGACCTATACATCTTCCCTGATGCTTTCCCTCCACAGTACACTCTTACCATTTTGTTTCTTCCTACCTCAGGATTTGGATGTGTGGATGGATTTTGTGGATTCTGGTGTTAGGAGTGTGAAGATGTTAGTTGGCTAGTTTTCTGAGCTCTCTCTTTGGGAAGTTATGAACAACAAGTGTGCCCTAGAGTTCATTTTTAAGTGTAACATAAAAATAAAATTAGATAGGAACAGAGAACTAAATGTATGACCTACCTGGTGAGCCAGCTCTGATATTAAATACAAAGCAGACTTGAATAAAATCCCAAAAGTTGCAGTAACTATTGAAAAACCCACAACAATTGCACATAACCTCTAAATAAAATAATAATCTGATTAAAACTCTGGGCTTATGTGTTTGAATTTGTATACCAATGAATACTTGCATATGTTTTAAATGGTAAAATATGCTTGTCAGAACTCCTTTTATAAGAACAGACTTGATTATTGAGTCTTCAAGAGGCATTTTTTCATTGTTACTTGAGACAAGTTTTACTAGAAAAGAAGACAGACACAATGGAAACCTCGACAGACCCCTTAACTATGGGAGTGTTTGCAGACACCAAACTAGTGTTCATAAGCCTTCTCAGTGATTCTGATTATAACTGTAATAAGCAGGTATTGACTTTGTTGTAATCAGCATCAAGATGCATTGACCTGAGAGGTAAATATTGGTGAGAGCAAAACCAGGGTCAGTATAATCCTCAAGGGACTGTTAATCTCTGTAGACTGAAAAGGAAGTCAATACTGGTGTTATTACATGATTCTAGTGTCAAAATTTCTTTTATATGCATACACAAAAGAAAAGAGGAAAAAGTATCCAAAAATGTAATGTATCTATTTCAATGGACACTGTGTGTAGCATTTAGGTCATAAAAACTGATTATTTTTATGAAAGTATTCCAAATGTAATTTTTTCTTGTGATGCAGTCTGAATTTGGATCAAAAGTAAAGGAAAGCTGTGAGATGGGGTGTGAAGGAAATGACACTGCCCAAGTGCTTTTGCCACCTGGTGAGCATAACCCTGACAAGTGCTAAATATTGTCATTTTAATGCAGCAGACTGTTGGGAGTTGCTGTCCATGCTCACATCAGAATAACTAAATGCTTGGTGCTTCCCAGACTCAAGAGCAACAGTTCTTACAGCAAGTCAGGCTTCTCCCTTAAAGGTGGCTGGTAAACTGGTCTGTGCAGTGTCTTCTGGTCAGTCCTCCTGAACACTTACCTGAATTTCAATTGAACCCTGGTTTTGAGCAGTGAATGGGGTTTTTTTTGTGTCATCTTCCTCTCTGCATATCCCTCCCATGGCTTCTATTCAGTTTTTCTTGTCTGATCAGTCTCTGTCTCAGCTCAGGTAGAAATCTTAGAAGCTAGCTTGCTTAGTGAATATTACATAGGTTTGAATGCCATGCCATTTGAAAACAGTGGTGAGCTTTTGGAGAACTTGTTTGGGATGGGCTCTTGCAATTCACGATTTGTACAGTGCAGCAGAAAAGGTTCAGGGGGTCACAGGGATGCCAAATAACTGCTTAATGAATGTATGCAAAGCATGTAGTCTTGCCATTGTCTTGGAGACGTGAGTGGTCTGAAAGGTGTTTCTGGGCTTTGGAAACAAAAGAAAAGCCATTTTGAGAGCCTCTTGTAGCATTTTTCCTGCTCTATGTGTCTGAAATGGGATTTGCCTTCTGAAGAAGCACACTGCCAGCCCTGCTGCTGTGGGTCATGAGTTTGGTCACACTTCCTGATGTGATTTCTGAGGGAATATTGTCAGCTCCTAAACAGCAAGGCAAAGACTTCACTAGAAAACAAAATTGGCTGTTCCTGATTCATGATTTGTTATTCCTCTTGTATAGCAGCCTGATATTTCACTCTTTCACTTGGGGAGTAGAAGTAAAGTTGTGTGACTTGGGAACCTGCTCAAACACATTGGATAATAGGCAGGGAACAGTAAAAGCAAACAAGCTTGAATGTGGATGTTACAGGCCTGCGTGCAAAGAGATTTCAGCTTCCTGACAAGTGTCTGTGAGAAAGCAAGGCTTTCTCAAGGACGCTGCAGGAAAACAATCTAAAAGTATTGTAAACTATGGTCTTGTTATGAGACCAAAGAAGAAAACATGAGGTAAGAGTTATTGGGTCCAGCCAATCCCTCTGGAGGGTGGCTGGTCAGTGAACCAATGACCTTATGTTAGTCCAGCATGCTAAGGTATATAAGCACCTTTGTAAATATAATAAAGAGGTCGGTTTGCATCTACATAAGGCCGTCCGTGACGTTGGTGTCCGGGCTCGCTAGCGACACTTGAAGGCAACCCCTTAGGGTGAATTTCCTTCATATAAATTATTCAGTCAGTAGTTTGCAAACAGCAAATATATTTGTAAAGAATGGATTTGGTTCGTGAATGACTCTCAAAGTAAAAATAGATTTGGAAACATTGGATCATTTGCTCACAAAAGATTAACTGGACTGACTCTTGTTCTCTCTTAGGATAGTCTGTAACCTTCAAAACTCACAAGTTTTTAGAAATACGTAAAACTCCTCTTTTTGCAGTTGGTAACACCTACTTATGTATCCATCAGTCTACAGACACATACTCTGACTTCTTTTTGCATAAAATTTTTGAATTCAACTCTTAAATACAAATATAACATTTAAATTATGTGGATATATGTGTTGTATTCAGATATATATGTACAAATGCAACAAAAAATATCGAGGTAATTCCATAAAATATTTTTTAAATTTTTCTGTCAATAATAAGAAAGGAAATACTCTCTTTTCCATTGTTAAACATCTTGACACTTCATCTTCAAATAGACTTTCTGTAGGTATAACATTCTAAAAAGGAAAAGCCAAATTAACTTTGCTTTGAAAAGTCAGATTAAGTTGGTATTTAATCAGGTTTATCATGGAACGAAATGGAATTTGGTCAATAAATTGACCAAATATGGTGGTGCTGATGTTCTAGCCATTTTAAGCTTTGTCAGCTCCTCCTGTCCTTTTTATCCCACCCCAGCATGTCTCCAACTACCTGGTTTTTTAAGAGAGAATTTTTATCTAGAAAAACTTGTTTTATTGGTTATTTAAATGCTAAAGCAATATTTTTGTGCAATATCTTGCAAACCCTCTGTGTTATATTCCACAAAATGTGAGTCAGACTACTGAGAGGTAGTTTTCCTTGATTGTCTACAAATTAATTTCCTTCTCTGAGTGTTCAGCTCCAGACTTCAAGGTAGTTTTCCTGCATGGGAGATTATTTTTGACTCAGCCTTCTTATCAGAAATTGGTTAGACCTCAGAAAGCCAGACTGTTTTGCCTCTTCAATGCTCTCGCAGAGAGTTTCCTAGAATGAAATATTGCATCCAATATTGAGGAGTGCAAGGAAAGTGTGTGCTGCTATTTATCTAGATGTATATTAGAAACAATTGTAGATAGTTAGAAAACAAGAAACTTTTGAACATATTCTGTCCAGAATTATTACAGCTGAAAAACAGAAACTGCATAATTGTGGCTAACTTTATTGAACTTTGAGTTTCAAACAGTTTTTTTGAAAAGAAAGAATGATACTTCTGCAAAATATTGAAGGACTTTTTTTTTTGTTTGTTTTGGTTGTTTTTTTGGGGTTTTTTTTTTTTGTTTTTTTGGAAAAGAGGAGATTGCTGGTTTTCGTGTAGCTTTTTAAAGTAGTTTCCTGACACTGTAGTAATGGTATTATACCCCAAAATGAAAAAAAAGAAAAAAACCCCCCATTGTTTCTACTGTTGTATTAGGGTTTCTATTATCTGACATCCTTATTTAATAGTAATAATGATAAACTCCATTCCAGTTTCTACAAAACTGGGGCAATTTCTCTTTTCTGAGGTAAAATTAATTATGTTTTAGGGAAGAAAAGCTTGAGCATAATGGTGATCTGCTGAAACACCCACTTTTAGAGAATTCCTAAACTTGAAGAGGTAGATATATTAATGACAAGAAAATATGTGAATAGAAAATATTTTAAAGAATTTAAAAGAAAATATTTTTAAAATATTGTAAAAATCTTCCTAGGCAGGAAACTGTACCCTAAGTGCTTATTGCTATGTGTACATATTGTCAGTGCTATAAATTGTGAAATGTATACCCTCTTAATCTGTCATGAGAATATCAATTTGTCAAAAATTGATCAGCAGCCTATCATAGATTCATGCATTTACTTTTCACTATGGAATGGTAACACAGTTTTGTTTGAAAGATTGTTGCATGATCCAAGTTTCTTTTTCCCTTAAATACAAATGAGACTGAGATATGTATAAGCTGGTAAAAGTGAAGAAATTCTTCTTCTAAAAGCCCAGTGTCTCAGTGCAAAGTTTTCATTTGTCCCAGGAGCTACTTGCTGGAGATGTTGTTGCTGTTAGCCCTAAATGGATGTTCAATTTCCAAGTTGACAGCAGTGGAGCTAAGGAATGTTGTACCAGTATGACAGTGTGAGTCAGATATGTGGCACTGGACTAACAAATTCATGTGCTGAGCTCAACATTAATCAGCTTCCACCCTGTGGATTCCTCATATTTGATTTTAAATTATGTGCTATCCATTGTATGTAAAGAGCAGATGTGCATTTCCAACGTATGATGCAATTAGAAAAGTCCAGAAGACAGAGTACACATTGCCCATATTTTATTAGGGCTTGCAACATATTGATAACATTCAGGGCAACTCTCACAAATTTCCTGTCTGTGACTTTGGAGTGCTCAATCTGTTTTCTTGCATATTACAGTTAGCAATTGGTAGCAGTTTAATTTTGCTTCCATTTGCCAGAAATTCTGTTCTTTTCAGTTTTCGCCTTCTTGTGTTCTTTGTGATACTAATTCAGCAGCTGTACATATCTCCCTGCCTGTCTCCTGCCCCTTATTTTAACTTTTGAAGCAACATAAGATCTTTTTCTTTGGTTGCATGAAAGCCAGAGATAATTTTATTCTGTTAAGGTCTCTTGAAAGGATGGACTTACCTCACTGTTGAGTTTGCTTTAGGGACTGAGGGCAGGCTGAGGGCTTGTAAAAGAGCCCTGCTGTATGAATTCAGCTCACTTGTACTTTGGTGACAGCAGTCAGTACCAAGGTGGGTAAGAAGTGTTGCTCACATTGCAGGCTGTGTTTATAGTGTGTTAAATCTAATTCTGGATCCTTTAGCCATATAAATCTCCTGCCTGCAGGCTAAAATGTTATCCAAGTCTTTAATATTTTTTAGGTTATCCGCATTAGAGGCTGTTCAGACTTTTGCCCTTGGTAGTCTGTCTTTGTGGCTTCCTCCTGTTCCCTTCATATTGAGAAAAACAGTGCAAATTTGTGCTCATCCTGAGGCAACATTCACCTGGGTGTAGCTTCCTTCTCCTGATCCAAGACCTTGGGATAAAGCATAAGGAAGCCTCATTGGGACTTTGAGGTTGGAGAAGGTTTTCACTGCAGAACTCTTTCATTGTTCAGTCAAACAAAGTGGCCAGAAGTCAAAAAAAGCTTAGTTAAGGTTGGAAAGTAATCCTTGTTTCTGTAGCATTTTGATTATACCTCGTATCTGTTCTTCACAGATACTGAGCACTCCAAATACTGTTGGCAAATGGTGTAACTTCTAATGCTCTCTGATCAGAAAGCTTCTGAATAATGACCCTGTAAACCATGGAAACACTGAGTGAAAAGATTATTTGCACAGCCTCACATGTGGGCCTTGCCAAATGATGGGGTTAAATGAAAATCACTGGCAGCTGCATGCAGAGCTGTTTCCTCATCATAAACATATGGACAGAATTCCCTGAGGAGAGGAGAGTTTGTCCGGGTTTGAGATCACCTTGCTGGCTTCCACTTGGCAGAGTGGATCTGGCTGGGGTTCTCTGTGTCTCTTCTGCTTTGTTGCCATTTGCCTCAGTGGGTTAAGCTGAGGGGACCAGAGAATCTATGCATCATGACTTGTTGCTCTCTTGGTGTGACTGTAGGAGGTAAAGAGATAAGATCCCTGACAAAACTCCTCTTGCAATGCCTGTGCAGTGCTGCCCATCCTCTGTGTGCCTCTGCACTCAGGCCTTGCAAGCACTATGTAGTTGTGAAGGACTGATGACCAAGTAGAAGAGTAACCTGTGGGCAAAGGCTGGAAACTCAACTCCTACCCCTGGGGCTTCTGCTCATATGAGATTGGAACCAGAGAAGTAAAGACTGAGATTTCAAGCTCTTCTGCCCTTTCCCCCCATATTTATGCATTGTCTCTGAAAGCCTGAAAAGGGATTTCTGGGGCCTTGTCTGAAATGTATTTTCCCTCCTGTCCATTACCCAGGCACTGCTATTATATGTGTATCAATTTTCATCTTTCTTTCTTTTTTGTAAACCCCCTTTTATCATGGGGCATTTCTGCCTGTCTCATCTTATAGGTGTGTGGTGGGAACCAACTAGCCTTTTGTTCTCTGCAGATGGGATGAATATGACACCAGTGTGCTTTTCTGGTTTGTTACCAAAATTAACTTATTTCCTTCTCTGCCTCTTCCACGGCGTTAGAAGAGTGATGGGAGTGATTTGCCTTGATTCTTTAAATCTGCAGCAGGAGGTGTCAGGGAGAAGTATATAACTGCATGTTCTGCAATGGCACAAAGCTGAGAGAAAAGCTTCAAGGGTAATGTTCTGTCCTTAATCTAATAATGTTCCTTGTTCAGTATTAGTAGAAAATTACTCTTTCTGCATTCCTTCATATTGCTGTATAATAAACAACAGCACAATACTGAAAATATGAAGTAATTTAATAAGTTCAGGTTTTGTTACCGATAATGGATAACTATGCACAGGAGTATAGTAAGTCTTGAATGACAGATTTATTTGATTACCAAGCCTGAATGCAATGTTCCACAGCACTGCTTTACTGCGACTCTGTGTCATGCTGTAGGAAGTCTGATTACCCTCAGATCCAATTCAACAGTTCTAATTCTGTGGCCTCCTGTCTCATCAAATCCGACAGACTGTGCTCCATCACTGCTTGGGTGAAACCTAGGGAGAAGATTTATGTGTGATAGGAAGAAGTCCTGGTGACTCAAACCCATCATACCCTCTTAGTCCAGACTGAACCAAAATCTCTGAGCTAGTCCTAAGGATGTTAAGATTTGATGAAAGTTCCACTCTCAGGTGTGGTGTACTGCTGAGAGTTGGGCCAAATATTGAGCCTTTAAAATCGGTTCTGTTTTTTCACTTGTTTCTTTTTTCTGATTTCTTTTAATGCTAAAGTAAAGTTTTTATCAGGTATTCTCACATTGTCCCTTGGCTTCATTTGAATGAGCAGTGAAATGTTTTCTAATGGAGTAGAAAGATGGCAGAGTGCTTTGCTGTATTAAACATAATATATCTTTCTGTTAGAAAAGCACAATGATTAAATAATTTTTTTGTCAGACACTGACAGGCAGATGGAATATGTCTCTTCCTTCCCTTGTGTCCATTTTTTCTATTCAGCCTCCTACCACCGTGCTGCTTTGGCAGGGTGACTTTGAGCAAAACAAGATGATGTTTGCCAGGTTTCTAATGAAGCACTGACACTGTCCTTTAATACTGCCCTGAGAGAAGTCATGGTATTTTGCTTTTGCTTGATAGGAAGCAGCCAAATGTTGTGACATTTTGTGACGTGCAGGGGCTGGGAATGAGTTTTTGTCCTTAGGCACTGAATTAGTTAACTGTTAGATTTGTTTTGTACTCAATAAATTTCAGTCCTGGTTTACTGGACCCAAGCCATAGGTGTCTCATTTGTTTTACTCCTCACAGGCACATGCTATGGGTGTCGAAGGGATTGTGCTTCACATAGTTGTGGTTTTCTTTGTGACGTGGTGGAAGTTGCTAATTTTAACAAAGACTGTTTTGCACTTGGCTACTTTGTTGGATTTGTTCACAATTTGCTGGATTCAATTTCTAGATGTTTTTGGTAAGCTTTTTTTTCCTGATTCCTACATTTACACATATTTTAAGGAGGTATAAAATTAAATGGGCTTAAAATTGTGGGTGTTTTTTCCTTGCTGTACCTCTTTGACAGAGATCCCAGGACAGGAGGAAGTATTTCTCAATTAAAAGATAAACTGCTGACATGTTCTAGGCTCAAGATTGAAGCTATATAATGCTCCTTTGCTGGGACACCACAAGGACAGAACTTGCTCTTTGCTAGAGAGAGAGAGATTTGAGACTCTAGAGCTCATTTGGATATGCTTCTAATAGCACTGTTAAGTCATAAGACTGCAGTAAAAACAGCATTGCATCAGCATCAAGTCTTTCAAAGTGTGCTGTAAATGGTCAAACTAGGGGCTTCTCTGTATCCCAACCAGTGGATATAATTTATTTTGACTTTCAAAAGGCTTTTGTTATACACATTCATAGAAGATCGCTGAGGATTCTTGGGTAAAGTGTGAGAGGGGCCCTTTGAGAGAAGGAACAAAGACTGAGAATAAATAGCTAATTCTCAATGTGGAGGGAGGTTAATAGTGGGGCAGACCAGCTCAGATCTTGAAAGGAGTGCTAGTAGAGTTAGGGAGATCAGAGAAGCTGTTTTAAAGAGTCCATCACCTACTCTTTAACATCTTATTCACCACTGAAGCTAACTTATACATCTAAGGAAACTTCTTTTGTCTCCCTAATTAGACTGAATGTTAAAAGCAGCTGAAACTTCTGCAGCTAAACTGAGGCCAAGCAGATGACTATTGAGGTGTCAGGGCCCTATGAAGGCAGTATAAATACAGTGTGATGAGGGCACTTGTAAGGCAGAACTCCTGCCTTCTCTTAGCACTTCTGAAGAGAATGCAAGTTTGCAGGATTCATGTTTTGTTATCCTAGAGGAGGCATTTAAATAGAGAAAAATAAGGCAAACTTTTTATTTCTCTTTAAAGTAGGTGTTTCTGTATTGTTAGGCCCAATAACATCTCTTGATAGGGACTGGCTGTTATACTGTGTGTTCTACTTGTTGATTTATTTAGACCACATCAGTGCATGGAGCAGCCAGTGAGGGGACCAGTAATACTCAGCCTGTGGATACAGAACTTGGATCTGATTGTTGCTCTAAGGAGCTGTAAGTCAACCTGAAAAAATGATAAGTATCACCTCTTTTTATCCACTTCTGTGGATTTCTCTAATGTGGCTCTTTTTATACATAATGAGGCTCATTTTTGCAGATTGCCAGGTTTGGATTATTCATGTTGTGTGTTTGGGGAGAGGAGATAAGGACTGGAATGAAGTAAGGAATAGAACCTGATTTACTTCTGGTCCTATTAGATTTGATTGATACTTAGTGAGTTAAGTATTTGGCCTCAATTCACTTGGCAGAATGAGCCCTGTATACTAAGGCTCTGTGCTGCACATACCTCAATGTCCTTATTTGTAACCAGCTATTAATATACTACAGTTGGGTAAACAGTGCACAATCAGTTATTTATCCTACAAATAGAATCTTGTTTTTCTGCTTTGGAAAATCCATGAGCAGTACAGTCGTCTTGGCACCAAGAACTGTTTAAGCCTAACACTTGCTTTTAGCAAATAAGCACCTTAGAAACTTTTTTTCAACCACATCTGCTAGTTTGACTCAGTGGTGTAAAAAAATTGGAAAGTGAATGCAAAAGAGGTCCATGTGGTCAAAGGAAGTTCTCTGCATACAGTAGGACTTAAAAAAAAAAAAGTATATAAATTATGTATGTAGTATTCAGTCAGATCTTAACTCATTTTTCTTTTACTCAGGGGGGTTGCAGAAGTTATTGCATGTCTGCAAGGTGCTTGGTAATATGCTGCCTAAATTAAAACATACTTTGGGAATGGTATATTTTTATCTAACCTGTATATTTTGGGTCAGAAACTGTATCTAGAATATAGCCAATTAGAGATTGTCCTGATGATGTAATGGCCATTGGTTATCTGGGGAGAAAGTGGGTGGAGGTGACAACACTGCAGGTACTCCACTCTATTGTCTGCATTTCATTACAGCTTTTAATCAATTCTCGCTCCCCCCTTTTTCTCTCACAGCATCAAACTGATTTTGGAAAAAAGTGTTAAGCCAGGAAGAGAAATCCATTCTTTATTCTTGAAAGGGTGTCAGTGAGCACAGACATGATCCCCTGTGTAAGTGCAGGTTGAATTTCTCTAACACGGCCAGATTTGTCTATAGTTAATAATATGATGGGGGTTGGTCATGGCTAAACTGTGTCCATTTCACTTCAAGGGATTAAATTGTGCCCACTGGAACAAACTGCACAGCTTGTCCAGAGGAGGCAGGATATGGCCCTGAGTGATGGAGGAGCTATGGTACTGCTTGTGAGAAAGTCAGGCAGAAAGCCACTGGAGCTGTGTGTGTTGATTTTTTTTTTTTTTTTTTTTTTTTTTTGGCTAGAGTTAAAGAGTTAAGTCCTATGTCTGGGACTTACATAATGAACTGCCTTTCCTCCTTTGTGTGTTGGGTGTATAAGGTGGATATATAATATGTACAAATAGCACTCACACAGAGGTAAAGACTGCAAGCTTTTATTCAAGTCTGCCCTTAAGCAATGGGTAAAAGCATCCTTAAGTGTGGAGAGAAAAATTAAGCTATTCAGCAAATACTGTGTTTGTAATTAAGCAACTGGCTGAGTTTTAGCTTAATTGTTAAATTTCCTTATGACTGTAGCTTCAAGTCACCTTCTGTTACTTTTCCTTGCTTCTGTTGCAGATAGATACAGTATCTTATGCTAGAATGGCACAGATGAGTCTGCTAAGACCATCTGATCTGTATTATAGAGAGCTGACACACATCAGAATACTAAATTGTGTCTTTGGTGCCAGTAATCTACACAACCCACCAGGCTGTGACTGCATTAAATTGCTGTGATTTTTGACAGAAGAGACCTTGTTTGCATAAATCCCTTGAATACCGATGGGAGTGTGATTAGAGCTTTAACAAAGGGAGAGGTTGAATACAGATTTGGGAGGGCCAAAAAGTGTTTAGTATCTCTTATTGTTTTCATCAGAATTCTAAATCTTATTCATGCTGATGACTCTGATCTTTATATCAATGCACAAAAAGAGAAGAACAGAGGAGCAGAAAGACTCTTCTCTTTTGACTGAAACACTGATTTTGTTATCGTGTTACCAGTGAGGGTCCATTTGGGATATTATTCAAGTACAGAGATCAGTGCTGGCCTTTTGTAAGAGTCCTTAAATGTTTGGAATACATTTGCCCGTGAAGGAGATAACCAACTGCAAAAAAGTTGGATTCAGATCAGGAGATAGAGAAGGTGGGATTGTGCTTTGCACATTGATGCTTGCAGGCAGAGCCGTTCTGCCTTGAGTTTAATACTACCTGCATTCCTTTGTAGCCCTCTATACTTAATAGCTGGTTCTGTTTTCTATGTCAGGTTTTGTTCATGAAACAAATTGGCAATTAGCCACTGGCTGAGGCAACAAAGGGTATTTGTTTGGAATAAATGCAGTGATCAGGATGTGTCTTGCTATTTGGTTTCTTTTGAGATCAAAAATACCAGGTATGTGTTTTTTTTGAACCAAATAAGTTAAACAGGCTGCTTATTATACTTAGAACAGACATTCAATTTTATTTTCTATACCCCACACTGTCTCTTGTTCCTTCAGGGATGGTAGGGGTGCAATCCAGAGGCACCTGGACAAACTTGAGAAGTGGGCCCCCAAGAACCTCATGAGGTTTGACAAGACCAAGTACCAGGTGCTGCTTTTGGGTTGGGGCAATCCCAGACATGAGTACAGACTGGGAGAAGAACTCATTGAAAGCAGCTCTGTGGAGAAGGACTGGAGTGTTCTTGTGGATGAAATGCTGGACATGAGCCAACACTGCGCTCACAGCCTAGAAAGGAAACCACATCCCAGGCTGCATCAAAAGTCGCGTGGCCAGCAGGTGTAGGAAGGTGATGTTCCCCCTCTACTCTGTTGTTGTGAAATCCACCTGGAGTGCTGCATCCAGCTCTGGGGTCCTCAGCACAAGAAAGATGTGGACCTGTTGGAGCAGGTCCAGAGGAGGGCTGGGTGTTCAGAAGGATGGAGCACCTCTGCTATGAAGAGAGACAGAGCTGGGGCTGCTCAATCTGGAGAAGAGGTAGCTCCAAGGAGAAGTTATTGTGGCCTTCCAGTACCTTTATAAAAAAGAGGGAGAACAACTTTTTACATGTGCAGATAGTGATAGGACAAGAGGGAATGGTTTTAAACTAAAAGAGGAGAAATTTAGTCTTAGATGTTAGGAAGAAGTTCTTTAATCAGAGGGTCATGAGGCACTGGCACAAGCTGCCCAGAGGACTTTTCCATGTACCATATAGGTACAGGATTTTGATGCCCTTTTCTAGTTCTGGTCATTGTTTGCTAAAGTTGTTTAAGAACAGTCCTGACTCCTAGGAATATTCTGTATCCAAAATTACTCTCCATATAGGCAATGTAATGGTATACTTAATCATATATTGTACTGACATAGGTTTTTCCCATGGACTTCCACAAATGGACTTGGTCTATTTCTATAATTTTTCCTTCTTATCTTCCTTGTCCACCTTTCCAGGCTAGAAGAGCTGCCAACAAAGGACATTTCTCCTTCAAGGAATAAGGTGTGAGTAATTAAAATAACCTTTTTAAGGATTACCATGGGTCATTAAATAGCACTGTAGGGAAAATACAAATCTAAATAGCATTATTGGTTTATGCTTTTATCAATACATAGTGCCTCGGAAGTGAGCACTTTACTTTAGGTCATCAGTTTTGACAATTCCAAAGAAACAGTTGTTAAACAAATGTTTGTAATCAATAATGCAGAGTTTCTAGGAATACCTATCTATTTTAGTTATGGTTTTTTTTGTGCCGTGTGGATGGACTGCTGTAGGTAGCAGCAAGAGCAACTCATGTACTGCAAAGGAGATACAAATATTATCTGTCTTATCCAGTTCTTCCCATGAATGTGCTGCTCTATACCTCCATATTTTCTCTAGCTTTGTCATTCCCATCACTGTTACCAGGGGATCAACAGCACAGGAACAAGAGTACTTGCAACGCCAATTGTCAATCTAACAGCAGGGTGCAGTTATGTGTTAGGTTGTCCAGTGTTATTTTTGTCATAACACTGGCAAAGAATATGCACTTTAGCAGTGCTCCTGTGGGTTCAAGCTGATGCAGATGTGCCTGCGTGAGTATGGGCAATGTAAAGGATTGGAGTACAGGTGTGTAATGCATGTGTGTAGTGGTGACTGAAGATTGTATGAGTGGGGGAAGCTGAGATGAAAAGCCCTGCATTTACCTGTCTTCACATTTCCTTAGTACCAAAATCCTCTATTTTCAAGTGCTCTTACAGCTGTGCAAGACGTTGGGCTGTGGCACTGTGCTGTGACCACTCTTTGTGGTTTTATAGGTTACATGGCAGCAGTTTGGCACAGTAGCAATTGCTCTCACTGGTCACAGGGAAATGATAGATTGCCGTCCAAATATTTCACTGCATTAGTCCAAGAGCACTGTAAGAGTTGTTCTGCGTGATAATTAAAATAAGAATGATCTTTAAAACTTTTCTTATTCTTCTTTTTTGCTTTCCAAATAGCTTGACTAAAAGCTGGACTTCTATGGTGATACTGGGGTCCTTTGTTATATTTTAAAAAAGAAGTTAAAAAGATTAGAGATATTGAAGTAGCTCAGTGTCCTGCTGCTCAGTTAGTGCTCTTTTCTCAGACTACTTCAGAATTAAGATGATGCTGTTTCTAAATTACTTTCTACTTTACTGGAGTTATTAAAACTGGAGTTTTAGTGACATTTAAGCTGAATGTCAGCTACTTGCAAGTTCCTAGTTTTGACTTTCTTGCTATACAGTGACATGGCTAAAATGGAAATATCTGGGGTTCATTCAGATTCACAGTAGACCACTTAGGTCCTAACATACCATCACCTATTTCATATCTTGGCTCTTATCTGAGCTCTTCTAAGTAATTATGTGGGAACCATTTAAAGGAAGTCAGTGAGAATTTGCCACACTCCATTAGGATCATACATAGGCTTGAGTAGCACTCATTTGTGAAGGGAATTGTCCTCCTCTTCACGTTTGATTTCCTTTCACAGGAATTAGAGCCATGTATAGCATGTGAAACCTAGATCCTAGCACAAAGAAATGAAGGCTCCATGGCCAGCATTCATTCCTCTCTCATCTTCTTCCATCTTCATAGTCTGCAACATAACACCTTCTTACACATCTGATTAATACCCTGACTTTGAAAGTTGAAGAGTTTGCAGATCTTTCAGCTCTTTACCCAGCAGAACAAATTCAGAGCGAATGAAGCATCTTGAAATTCTAAAGCACTGCTCTCAGTAGCCAAACGTAGCCAAATGATGGGCATCAATATTTAGCTTGTTAGGCAAAACTGATGTTGTCTGTAGGCAGAAGGTAATCAGTGATTAATGCATTATTCTTGTGTGCAGAGATTGGGACTGCCTGAACATACGGAGGTTAATCATGAGAGATGTTGAAATCTGGGCTAGATAAAAAGTAACGTGCAATCATCACCACTGGTTCAGGGAATGGGTGGAACAAATGATGTGCTGGATACTTTCAAATTCAAAGTGGTTGATTATTAAATTTAATGACATAGCTGTTTCACCTTTTAAACTAGGTTTTATGGAACAATATTTTTAATAGGAAATAAGTATATAGCAGACATTCTGTAACTTGTATTTGTCCAGTTTTGATTTGAAAAGTTTCACGCCCCTCTTGATAGGCATGAAAGCAGATGCTTATTTTATTTTCCAAATGTCTGATGAAATCGGTGGACCCAAGGACTGTGCTTCAGGCCAAAACTTGACCATCCCATCCTAGCCAAGTGTGAAACATGAGGGTGCCTTGAAAATCAGCAGTGAAAACATGGTGGAGTTTGCAGGGTCCCTGCTGCATTAGAGATATGATGTTACTCATTTAGTTGCTTTTGGTTTTCCATGTGAGAGCTTGTGGAGGGGCCTGTCTTGCCGACTTCCTGACAGGGCTTTCACCTGGAGCCTCTGTGGGTTGAAGATCTGCATCTGGCTTAGGGTTAGCTAATGGGAAACAAGACTCTGCTGTGGTTCTCAGCACTGATAATTAAAGTTCTGAGTGCCTGTCTAAGCCCAGTAGTTACCTTCCCAGTTCTGAGTCTCTTTGCGGCTGAGATTTTCCCAGGAAAGCAATATGCTGTCTGCATCTGCTTTGGCTTGTGCTCAATTTGCACTGAATTGCAGTGAGACCAGCAGGGAGAGTGGAAGAGCTGTGAAAACCTGCTTAGAGAGGAGTTTTATGAAGGAAATACTGTCCTCTTGCAAGCATCTTTAAAGCCCTTCGTAAAGACCTTGTTAAAGCTGGCTGTGTCTCTTCTGTTTTTTGGAGTAGGAAAAAAGGAGAGGAAGGAAGCTGTCCTTTGCTCCGACTGTCGGAGGGGAAATGCAGTCTATAAATAACGAAACACTGAGCACTTAGGTGTGGCATAAACACCTCTCTCTGCCTGTCTTGCTGGTAAAACAGCGTTGGGGGCTTTTGTTTCTACTCCTAAGGGAAAAGGGTAAAAGGCCTGTAGAGGTGCAAATACAACAGTACAGCCTTCACACCTTACTGCGAGTAGTTATGGCTGCAGGCATTTTAGGTTACAGAAAGAGTGTCATTTCTTGCTGGCATGTAGCACAGCTATTATTTCTCTGGTTGGATAGAGTTGTCTCATCAATCAGTGCTTCTGCTGCCTGTCCAGGCTGGGAGAAACATATTGTAATAATGACAATAATAATAACAATCATAATAAAAGGGCTGCTAGACAAGCGCGATGGAACCTCCTGTTGAGAATGCATTGTAAACATAGTGACATATGAAAAATGCACTTCAGTCCATTTAGTGCTCTGTTTCCTTTAATAGATTTTGGTGATACTGGATTGCCATGACTTGTGTGGGGTGGGCAGTTGCTTCATATTTTGTTCCATTTATGTGTACTGTAATTATGAAGTGGGGATGGAATTTCAAGTCGTCTCTCACCTGGGAATCTTCTGCTCAGTGCAGCTGAATGTCCGCATGCTTATTTTCACAGCACCAACAAACAACTACATTTCAGAGTGTTAAGGCTGTGAAATAAGTGTGGTGAGGTAGAGATGAAGAGTGAATCTCCAGCCAAGTGATGTGGGGTTTAGAGGAATATTAAGCTTCCATGCTTTCTTCTGCTACTCAGTGGAAGTTTAATACTTGGGTGTAGGTTTCTGTGCTTATTTCACTACTTGAATGGATTTTCCCTGGTATATAAAGTACTAGGTCAGCTGATGCTGGTGGGAAGCTGATGCTTCTCTGGATATCCTATGATTTCTTATTTGAAATAATAGAAAGCAATACCCTTATGACTTGGCAAGTATGTGTGAGCAGTGGCTGCTATGCATAAGAAATCATGCAGTGTGTAAATTTATTCACATAAACTTGTACTTGTATGTATTTACGTTGTGTAGTTATATGCATCTAATCAACTTATGTAATTGGCCATTTATGACTCTATATTTGTATGTAAAGAAATACATGCTGTTTACTGACCACAGTTTGGGGGTTTTTTTTGATAGATTATATTATGCAAAGAACCTGAATATGAAGAACTTGGCCTTCAAAACAGCTGCTTGAAAACGTGGTGATTCTTATGCAAGAAACTTCAGCTTAAAATAATAGTACCTTTCTAGATAGTGCAGCTGTTGGAATTCTGTCTGGAGCTGATGCTGTTCATCACACATCTGGTATTGTGTGTACAACTCTAATGGTGTTTGGAAGACCCTGTTTTACGAAAATTGAATTAAGTATCTGCTTTCTCTTGTGAGGTTACTAGTGCAAATTGCTGTATTTCTATCATATGGAAGTCTTTTAAGTATAGTTTTACAAATGGACAAGTAGTATAGCACTGTAAGTTAGGCTTGTTTTGACAACTGCTTTTGGGCTTACAGAATTAATTTTGAGGTTTAGAAGGGCTTTTTTTTACATTTTCTAAGCATATCCTTTTCATGTATTCTGCCTGCTTGAGAGTGCAGTTGTTTCTAGAAGTTAATGGAATTTAAACCAGAACAAATGCAGTAAGATTTTCTTGTTCATTTTTCAAATTCTATTTCTAGGTAAAGTGTAACAAAATTATATTTGTTCACAATATATTTAGATTATCTGAGCTGCAAATATCTTGGTATTTCATAATGAAGTACAATTTTTTAAAATCAGAGTTTTTCATCTTGTCTTTTTGAACTCTGAGATAATGAATTTTGCTTTCCTTTCATAATTATTTCCTTTTGTTTTTTGTCTGAACTCTTATCTCTTCCAGAGAGCTGAAGCACTTAATAGCTGGTGCAAGAAAAAGATTTGGAATAAGTAAGTGCTGCTGGATCCACCAGACAATGTTTTATTGCTGTAAAGACCAATCAGTTTTATAATCAGTTTGTCAGCTGTTGAAAATGTGATGCTGTGGTTTGCAGAGTAAATGTAAATAAGGTCATACATTAAGTTCTTCTAAAATGATTCTGAATTAGTCTCAGATTCCAGGGGCAGAAGGAAAAACTGTAGGGAGAGATTCCTCCTTAAGCCTCTGCCTTTCACAAAGGAAAGTTGTCCCAAAGAGGACATGTAATATTTGAAGTCATACTTTTACTAAAAGTCTGAGCTTTGTGAGACTAACTTTTGCCTTGATATAAAAAAATTTCTCCCACTGTTTTACATCATATGCTCCTGTCTTCATCTTAATTGATGCCAACTGATTTTATTTATTTGGGCTGTTTTGGGGGGCCAATGTCATATTCAATGCCTTCAAAACAGAGAGCTTTTCTATGATCAAATGTACTGTTCTGGTATCTTCAGCTTCTCTGCTGATTTGGTACTTAAACCAGAGACATATCACTAATAAGGCATGACTAAGTGTTGCGTGCCTTACACCACTAATAATATAAGGCTAAGCATTGTGTGTTTGTTAGTGTTCATCTAATTACAAACTCTGTATTGATCACTGGAGTATTTGTATGAATACTGTACAGTTTGGGAAAGCTATTTTTAGGGGACCCTTGTTCTCAAAGCTGATTGTGAAAGATTGTATGAAAGTAAGGATATTTGATTCTGTACTTGTGCCATTTATGTAATGTCAATAAATTCCTGAATGCCATAGGGAATACATAGATCAAAACCACATTTGGCCATTGATCCAAAACTCTGATTACAGTTCAATTATTTTCTGTCAGAACTAAGATTACAAAACTAAATAAAACAAACCCACAAACTGTTCAAATAGGAGTTAAAACCTGAAATAGAAGGAGTGGGGGAGGCTTTCTGATCTGTTTGTACAGAGGCTCAGGCTAGAACATTACAGGAGTTCCTCTGGCCTTCAATACTGGTTTGAAGAAAAGTAAGATTTTAGCTGTTCTGAGACTGAATTGCAGCCTAGAGAGGGAACATACAAATGCTTCTGATTGTGGTGGAGATATCGGTGATTGAAGTCATGCTACGGAGAATGATACAGAGAACTCAGAACTTTGGTTTTGGCATTTGTAAAATCTGATGTTGATCATTTTTCTGCCTGCCAATGCCTTGATGGTTTTGTCCTTTGGTACTTTGTAGGGTTTGGAACAATACTAGTTTTCATATAAGGTATTTTTGTTGCTGGTGTTTTCCCTCCGGTGTGTCTTTTCTTCATCAGTGTTTGTTTTTCCTGGAGGTGTTTAGTGACAACTCCATCCAAGAGACTTCTTGGCAAGAACACTTGACACAGATATAGCACAATGTCCCTGTTTAACTGGTCCCTGTGAGAGCACTTGCAGGGCTCTGGCATAGGTAATTTGCAGGTAAAAATAAGTGGATGATGGAGTAGAGAATTCATCAGGAGGTTGGTAACTAGGATAATTTGTCATCATAACAAGGAGTTCCTGGCGTTGATGTGTTTATATCCTTCTGTTATAAAATAATGACCAGAATATTTCTGATTATTCAAAGAAATCAAAATACATTAAGAGTAGCTAATTCTTAAGCCGGACTTTTGGGTGATTGTTATAACTAAACATTAATCACAGTCTCAGAGGTACATTTTTATTTATTTGCTTGATGAGAGAAAGAAATGACTTAATTTTGGGAGCAGGCCAGCTGCTGTGCTATGCTCAGTCCATGGGATGGTGGGCTGCCACCTCTCCCATGCATGAGTAGCCAGCCATGCATCATGGACATGTGAGGCTGGCTGCCTTTGGGGGAGGCATGGTTAGCAGCTGCAGGGAAAAGCAGTAGGAAGCCAGTCTCATTTCCTTGGCTGTTGCTGAAAAGGAAGGTCCAGACCTGTGTTTGATAGGAGGAAAAACACCCTGTCTGACCTGTGACAGCCCAGCCCCACCACTGCTTGCACCCTCACCTTGGATTGGCAAGCACTGTGGCATTGCTGCCTGGCTCACAGCAAAATGTGTGGAGGAGAGTTCTGTTGTCCTGCCTTTGGCTTCCAGATGGGCCTGGGATCTGCTTCCTTTTTTGCCTTGTCCAGGGCCACTGATGGACCCCATGACCAAGGACTGCCTATTGTCCCCAGACCCGGGGACCTGGTGCTGAGGGCCACCAGGGCTTCTGGCTTGCCTTGCCCTGGCAGGCAGCTGGCCCTTGCAGCTCCCCAACACTGGATGTCTCAGGTGCCTGAAGATACTGCATGTCTTTGTCAGTGCTTTCTTAAGGAATCACATCCTGGAAACCACAGTGTTTGATTTGCCTGATTGTTTATCTAGGCTTTTAGTTCCACAGGGCAAATAATGTTAGTATTTGTGGTAGCTTGTGACAGAAAATATCTCTTTGATATCCTGCTTGCAGAGCATACTGAAAGAATGTCATGATGCTTAAGACCTTTAGAAGTATAATAACTGTGGTTTTCTGCAGAGTGGGGTCTGAAACGTGGTGCATGTGCCATTTCTTTTGACAGACATGCAGAACTTGAAAAAGCTGGGATTTCAATTACTGAATGCTTCTTTACAAACCTGAAATGTGCTAGTGGTCTTAAAAGTCTTGCTACAAATCTGAGTGCAATATAATGACTTTGGGTACCAGCCAGGCCAGCCAGAAATCTGCAACACTTCAATGTGTGAAAAACTATGAAAGAAATGCAGTGCTTTCCTTTGCGACAGGAGGAGAGGAGGTGGCTGTGCAAAAGCTTGGCTGTAAGAGACAGTGGAACCAGCGGTTTGGTTTGAGGTCATCATGTTGCACGACTGTTTCAGAAGTGCTGGAACAAGGCTGGGAATGGAGGTGTTCACCTGTATGAAGGTGCAGCGAAACTATGATCCTGCAAAATTCTTCAGCTTGTAGAAACTTTATTTTTCCTTTTCCTATGACCATTTTAAAATTAGAGAGGAATTGTACAAATTTTATTCATGTTATCCATGTTAACACAATATCTCACTATTCTTCAGTGAAGTCTCCTTCACTGAAGAATATTCCTTCAGTATGCATGTCCTGAATGTAGAAGGAATGACTACACTCGTGTGGTGCAGAAAAATTGGAAATTAAATTATTGCAAGTCAATGTGTATACCAGGGAAGCACACAAACCATGCAAGTTATGCAAACAACTCAACTTGATTCCTGTTCTGAATGTTCTTTACAGTTGGTGGATTCCATTGCTTTGTGTTGTCTTGTGGAAAAAGGAAGATGCTGATAGTAGTGACCAGAACTTGCTCTGCTTTGCTTAGGGGAGAGCAGGGGAACACATGGTGGTTGGTGTGTGAAAAACAGAGGAAGATGGCCTACCTTGGTTGACATAGTTACATCAAATTGGTCATAGATGAGAACAGCACTGAAAGTTATGGAAATCCAATTGTGTGGCTACAGGAGAGAGTGATTACCAAAAAGGAGGTAGATGATGTAATCAGGTACATCGTAGGTTTGGAAGGTTTCTGCCTTTCTGCAACTGAGAAAGGCAACCACATAGGGTTTACTTGCTCACATAAATGAAAAACAGATGTTGTCAAGGTGTTTATAAGGTCTAGTCTTCCAAAGGAGAATCTTAGGGTACAAAAGATGCTAAATATGGAAAGTGAATGTGAATTTTGAGGAAAGTAGTTACAATATTCTTTAACTGTCTATACCATATTACCTTCCCGCTTCCCTCTTTTTCAGAGTACTGGATTATGTTGCCAGCTTCTCTGTATCAGTGCTGCTTGTAGATGATTTTTTTTTTCGCCCCTCTATGCTTGATTCCAAACACTCTTCTGTCCTGGTCTCTGCAAGATATATAGGCACATCCAACCTACTCTGTTCCTACTTAGTGCTTAAAAGGCCTTAGTCTGGATCTAAGATGAGGTAATTTTTCTCCCAGATAAATAACTTCAAGGTACAGGTGATGAAGTAATCATGTAAATATAAGTTACCCTAATCTAGTAGAGCCACTAAGTCTGCTTCATCAAGTATTTACTAGGATATTATGAATGTATACAAGCATAAAAACAGATTGAAATCTCAACTGAGTCTCTGCCTAAATTTTCCCAATATAAATATTTAGACAGAAAACTTAAGTGGTCTGAAATGTTGTGTTGGTTGATAGGCTTTTTTCTTTGGGGAATGGGAAAATTGTGTGACCTAATTGTTACTCCTGTAGGTGTATTTGAGTTCCAATACTTCATAAATTTACTGCACTTACTTAAGTCAGTAAATGAACTCAGATGAAACTTATTAAAAGCTAAGTCTGTCTATATCATTAATTGCATGATGCTTCATATCCCTGGAGCAACCATCTCTACTGAAAAAACCTGCCCACAAGGTCATCTGTCCTTGCAAAGTTATGGCTTATAAATCAGATCTTGGTATTTATGCTGATAGTTTTGTTCTTCTCTCGCTGTGCATGGTTCATAGATTTTTTTTTTACCTGAACAATGCCATTATGGAACCTTATTTAAGCCCAATATGAGCATTTGAGTTATTTACAAGCTGAGAGTCCTTGTCTGGTGCTATTAATGTAGATTTTTGAAATAAAGTAATGAAACGCTATAGTTTGCAGTGTACATAGAAAGAATATGAATATAAGTAGAAGTAAGCGAATTCTGGAAGTAATTACACTCCAACATTGATATACATACCAGGTGGATTGTTCTGTGTTAAAGTGATTATCTCCAGGCAGCGTCTGGGTACTGCACATCCCTTCCCTGAACGTTCTCCTAGTCATGCGACCAGATGAGACCGCTCTTATTGCTACACTCCGTGTGTCATTCCAGGGATGGGGCTGCATCACTTTCTGTTGGCTTGCTGGGTATATTCATGCTCTGCTTGTACTGCTCTAGGATGCAGAAAGTTTGGTTTCAGCTGGCAGTGTCGGGCTGGAGTACAGTGTTGCCTGTTTCTTTGATGATTTTGCAGCTGACTTCTTCTGTGCTGACATTTGTCTATGCTTTTCGCCAAGGTCCTTCAGGGCTTTAGATGTTATAGCTCCTTCCTCATTCAGTGCTGGTAATATTGCCTTCTCCCTACAACCAGTGATGTGTCCTGCTTAAATCTTAAAAGAGTGTCTTCATTATTTTGTTCCTTCTTGTGCCAGGCAAGAAATCCTAGCCAACATCTCTAAATCTACCTCTTCCCCTCCCTAGTAAGACTCCGTTGCCATAAGACCTGGACACATCTTGGCTGGACTGCTCATGGTCTAAGATATTTCTCTTCCATTTCCAGAAGAGAAGCTTCAACATGACAGGAAAGAGCATGGGAAGGCTGGGAGCAAGGGACTGGGGCTATGGCTGGGGAAGGGATTTAATTGGCTTATTTCCCCTGCTGCCCCAAGAGAAGGACCCAAGGAACCACAGCCAAGGACCACAGATTCTCGTGCTGCTTGATGGGGTCTCATTGCTTTACTGGCGGTCCTCTCTGCATTCCCATGTTCTTGTGTACTGCAAATATAATTACTAAGCCTCTGGGAGGGGTGCTGTCATCTTGATGTTTATGCAGTCTTTGGCACAAATGTAGGATTATTACAATAGAAGCAGTGTGTAATAATCAATGGATTTTGCAGATAGTGCTTTAACTAGATAAAGTTCTTTAACTAGGGTTTAGCTGAAAGAAAATAGAAATACAAAGCTGAAAGAGAATTGAAAATGTTATTTATTTAAGAAAAATGAATTTAACTGTAGGGCTTTTTTAACTTGTTTATTATGTTGCATATTCATTCCATATATTATTTTTATTCCCACTTATAGTGTTTGGCATCAAACTAGACAGTGAACTCTCCAAAGCACAATTGTTTTCCCGAATGTATTTGTCTTGCGAGTAGCATGCTTTCATCTAAAGAGTGCAGCTTCTTGCATAGAATAATAAAAAGCCATAGTAGTTACTTTTGTTTGGAAATAAAGCTGAAAATGATTTGGACTCAGTAGAAAAGGTGTAAAAACAGTAGACTTTGTTTATGATCTTCCTTCCCATGTGCTAGCATAAGCTGTAAGCTACAACTATAGTTGTGGTCTGTGGACATATTCCCTTAAAATAGACAAAAGATCACATCCTGATGCATCTGTTTAAAGGTTATTATAGTCATTAGTGGTTACAGTTGTAGATGATTTTAGTAAGAGTTGTCGTCTACTTTATTTGGATTCTTTTATTTTGGATACTTTTTTTACTACTGACGGTGTTGTTCCCATGAGCTTACATGTATTTTGCCATCAAAAACAATCTTATATGATTGTCTCTGAGGTTGTACACAGGTCCTGTTGAGGGAAGAATAATATTTTTCTGTGTAAAAAGATTTATTACATAAGGATAAAGTTTTATTTTAGAGAGTTTTTGTGTACGTGTTGGGCGGATTTCTAAAACATGATCTTAAGTTTCTGCAGCTCTGCAATATAAGCTTTTTAGCTGTCTCCAGTACTTCTTTTAAGTTAATCGTAGGTCTGCAGCTCTCCTTTGCTACAAGGATGCTCTTGAAGCAGTCATTTGTATTTTTTTCAGGAATAACATTGCAAAAGTTCTTGCCGCTTCTCTGTTTTATGACCTGTTGTTATTCATACGTTCTTTTCTCTGTTCTAATTTTAAAACTCTCTGTATTCCAATTTAGCTGGAGTGTTCAATGTATTCCTTTTTATGTTACTTAAAAGTTTTTGTATCTCTTAGTGGCTTGATTTCAGAAAGAGATCTGATGGAGCCAGCTGGCTGAGAAATGGATTTCTCCATTTCACAGGAGAACTTCCCCACACTTATTTTAGGAAAATGATCTCTTTATATCTCTAGCACCCCGATTTGAAATGGAAATGAAGTTCCAAATGTTCTGTGGAATTCAGCTTCTGAAAAAATCTTTCAGATGTATCAAGCTAAAAAAACCCCCACAAACTCAAACTCTGATGTTCTTTTAATTATTTATTTAACTTGAGATATTTTCAACGACCACCATGTTAATGTTTTCATCCCTTTAATCTGATTTTGTTTTCACTGCTCAAAAAAGTGAGAAAAGAATAAGTGCCTTTAGACACAATAAAATACAGGAGACTCTTCAGCCACAATGTGAGAATATGTAGAAACAGAAATAAAATTTCTGTTGAACATAACTTTACCTAAAAAGCCCTGTTTTTGGAAGAATTGTTGTCCTTGTGTATCTGGTAACAAACACGAGAGTCTGTGGCTATCACTGCATCATCTCAGCCACTGCTGCTCTGCTGAAAGGCATGAGAGCACTTGTGCAAGTTGTGTAGCCACAACAGAGTGGTGTTTTGTCCTTGCAAATACGCTGGGTATTTACCTGATTTTTTGATAGATTTTTAAAAGTGCTTGGGGTCCCCTGCTGCTGTAGCCTGGCTCCCCATGCGAAGGGCTGCATGCTTGAAACGTGCTGAAGTCAAACACTGCCTCATCCTGCAGAATAAATCTTCAAACCATGTTTGGTGGCACAGTGTTGTTAGTGTGGGTTGTGGAGCTGAGCAGACGGAGGAGAGCTGTCTCTCACAACAATATTTCTTTGTTAAAGAAAAATAAAAATCTCCGTTTACATCCCAGAATGACTTTCTTGGCTGTAACCATGCAATGTGTTCTCAGTGCAGCTAGTTTTTTGTGCTGCGGCACATAACCATGGGCTGCAAATTGCTGTGATGTGTTACTGCTACATTTAGCAGTAACAGTACTTTTAAATCAAATTACTTCTGAGTGGTTATCTTGATTAAAGTGCTTGAATGAATAAATAATGCAGTGGACTTAATAGTAAGGAAAGAAATAGATCAAGTGCAGCTGTAATTTTTGAGAGGATATATTTTGCTCACTTTTTGATATTTTGGATTATTTTAACACACATTTAATCACAATGTTTTTTGGTTTTTAGGTTTTTTTGCAATGTTTTCATTTAGTGTACTAACATATACTTTGATCTGTTGCTATGGTACTTAATAGGCAATTCTGATATTTAGCCTACAGTATCTTTCTGTAATGTACAGACTAATGAAGATTTGCAAGCATTCATTTCTTCTATATTTTCTCCAGAAAATTAATATGAAGCTCAGAACTTAAACTTTGTAGCTCTTTGCAGTAGTTTTGCATGGAGGAAGATAAAAATTAAGGTGTATAGCACTGAACCACCAGTATGTTTTTATTTTCAGTCCTGAGATGTTGCTTTGCAGACACTTGTAGTGTAATAACAAAGATGGGACAAAATCACAGTCTGAGCAAGGTTGGAAGGGACCACAGTGGGTCATCTGGTTCAACCTCCCTGCTCAAGAAGGATCATCTTAGAACACATTGCACAGGATTGCCTCCAGACAGTTCCTACATATCTCCAGTGAGGGAAACTCCACAACCTCCCTGGGCAGCCTGCTCCAGTGCAGGGTTACCCACACAGTAAAATAGTTCAGAGTATTTCTGAGGACACTTCAAAGTGGGGATTAGTCTTAACAATTCAGACACATCTGCTAAGCTCTGGAGATGGACATGTCCAGCTACTGAACAAGGGAAAGAAACATCAACTTCTTTGAGTTCTCTCAATGAAGAACTTGGGGTAGGTTGTTTCCTGCTCTGTGTGATAAACTGTGCTGTTAAAAATAGATGTTCAAACTGCAGAAGAGAGAGAGTGAGTAACAGCTTTCTTCCCTTCCACCCCTCATATCAACATTTGGTCTTATTTGCCTGACTAGTAAGATAAGGGTCCTAATCCTCATTCTCCACTGAAATGAGCAACTTAGGGAATGGCTAACTTGTTCAGAGATGTGACAGAATGGGTAAAGGAAAGTGTATGTCCAAAGATTGGAGCCCTCCCCTCCTGCCCCTATAATTCTGTGCCTTTTGCTAGAGAATAAAAGGATTTTGAAGTGCTAGTGAACTTTGGAGTGCAACACTAAATTTAAACAGAAAAAATAACTCCCCAACCTATTCACCTTCCCCAAACAATACCATTTTTTAATTACTCTACTCTATAGCAGAAGATAAATATCTCTTAAAGATAAACAACATTTTAAATAGAATTTTGCCCTGACAAACAAATAGCTCCCTTGGAATTCAACCAGGTCCTGGGATGAAGATAACTTTTTACAGGAGAAAATTGACCTACTACGCAGTAAAGAGGTGATGTAACAGGCAATTAATACCCAGTCAGTCTAAATTGCTGACAAGAGCAAGAGCAGGGTGCAATCAAGTAAGATGAAAGCACTAGAGGGTGAAACAAGTGAAAAGGAGCTAACGTTGAATTTTGTAGATATCAGTATTAACTCTCAATACAGAATATAGAGGAATAAAAAGAACATAATGTTAGATTGATTGAGTTAGATGACAGGACTGTTCCTTCAGATTCCTACCTTTCTCCTGGAAAAATCCAGTGAGTCCTTTTAGCATAGGACATTTGAGGATTGTTCATGTATTGGTGGGAGAGGAAAACAAGTCTGACTCATGGTAGCAAGAAGGTAGATACGTGTATGGGTTTTATGTGCTGCTATAAAAGAAGAAATCAAATGTCAACTTGAATGAAAAGACCATTTTTTAAACCTCTGTTATCACTCTTATGGTGTTATTTATAACAAATTTTTGTTTCCATGACAGCAAGCTGCTCCTCTCTGTTAGTCCAGTGATCTGGCTGCTTGACTAAGATGTAGAAGACCTAGGTTTACTGCCCCTCTAGTTTGAGAGCTTTATTTCAACTTTGTCCTATTTCTCAGGACAGTGCTTTAGGCACTGATCTAGAGCATATGCTGAACTGTTTTTTTCTTTCATTTGCTGTAATTGACATCAGGGTCTTTGTATAAACTGTTCAGTATGCATTGGTAGGGACAAAACCTGTTGTCACTAACCCAGGAGTAAGTTTCATCCTTTGACCAAATGGAATGGTCCCCAAGGTGGAGCTGGAGGAGGGACATTCAGTCTGTTCTCCTGTGTACTGGATAAATGCCCTAAGAGTTGCTGGGGGTGGAGGGGGATGAGAACAAGGACTGTTGGGTCGGTGAAGCCCCAGTGATGGCAGCATAACTGATTTTGTGACCAACTATTAAGATTAGCTCTTTGCTATATCTGTGAAGATGCCCAAGAAGGGAAGCAAATGTTTATTCAACAGGGCACAAAAATGCTTTCGTTCTCAGCTTTGATAGTGACCATGAAATATCCATCTTGAGTGGATCCAAATTCATGACCTTTTTAGCTGATGCAACTGTTAAACTGGTAACTCCTCCTTGTGTAGGGGGAACCTGTTCTGTCACATGCCCCTGCTTGGTGGGAGCCTGGTGCAGAAAGGTGTTCTTGTGCTGGATGCTCGTAAATGATCTGGAGACGAATGAAAATCGATGCACCCTTGGCAAATTATGATTTGGGAGCTCATTATCTCTTTGTGAAACTCATTTTCCAGCCTACTGATTAAGCTTATAAAAGCATAGTTTTAATATGCCTCCTGCCCTGTTTTTAATTCCCTGGCTGACAGTAAAGAAAATTCTGACCAACTCTCAGGACAATTTATACTCTTCTTTTATCTTGATGGCATATTGATCCTACTGAACATACCTTCTGCAAAATAATGAACATACATCTTGAATGCATTTCATAGGGGTTGTGTAGTAAGCTCTTTTCTTCCTGGGGCAGTTTGCTGCCTTTATGTTCTGAGAGCAGGTGCAACCTAGGAGGAATGGGTCAGGGCTCTTCTGTGGAAAAATCTTTCTGATCTCTGTCACTCTTTTTTACTCCTTTTTTAGAGTTTCCTGACATTTAATGATCTTACTGTTTTGAAGTTTAAATCTTGCATTAAATTATAGAAGCTTGTCCTAGTAACTATTACAGCAGCTGTATTTGACTGGGAAAAGGCTCTTGGAAAGTAGTCTTAGAAATCTGTCTGTGAACTGACCAAACACGGGAAACTTTGCATTTATTCCATTAGGTCTGTACTTCTTTTTTTCTTGACTAAAAGTAGTTCTAACCACCCACCCCCACCACCAATCCCCAAAATAAGATTCCTTAAAGAAGCTTCTAGTGTAATGTAAACCAGGCTCTAAAGCTGAAAAACCTGCTTACGCCAAAGGACACAGCGGAAACCATTCGGCTTGGGGAACTTCACTGGTGTGTTAAAGTACATTAAACTCTCATCCTACCTTATTTGGAGATTGTTTTCTTTCTTGGAGAAGCCTCAGGATGTGGGTGCACACACGGTCTGCAGCAGTGCTTGGTCAGGCAGCCCCTTTGCTTCAGTTCACTTTGGGCTCTCACTGAGAGGGAGCAGCAGCTGGGACTATCTGCACATAATTTTTCACCATTGTGAGCAGGCCCTGACTCTCTGAAAAGGAAATAAAGGTCTCAGAATTCTTCCCTGGAATAATGACAAATCCAGGCATATTTCTTTGCAAGGCAAGCTAAACTACCTGTATTTTTCAAACAAATAATTATTGCCTCATTCACCTTACGCTCTGAAGGCGAACAGGCTCCCAATCATATGAAAGAGGTAATCTTTCAGCAACTTAACACTAAACTTGAGAACAGATGAAATAAGGAAACCACTTAGAGGAGAATGACCTCTCTGTGATAGCCCTTTCTCAGAAATAGAAGATTTGCTGTTCAGCACCAGCAAGTGTGTAGAGAACCAACTGAATGGGAGAATCTGTCCACTCCTCTAAGTACTTAATGGGACACTTATTTCCTTTTGCTAAAGAAAGGCTGGTGACATCTGCATTTAACTGAAGAAGCTAATGGCAGAGGGAGACAAGGAAAAAGGCTTTGCTGTAAAGAAAGAGGACCAGGTTAATGTTCCTTTCAGGTCAAAAACACCCTCGCTTTCTCATCTGAAAATCTGCAGGCCTCTGCAGAAGAAAAAAATGCTTTAAGTACTGAAAGGTTAAGTATAATCTAGTTGTTAAAGGACAGGAAGAGAGAGACTGTGTGTTTGGCTGGGAGGTGGAAATGTGTTCATAAAGGAGCGTATCTCAGTTACACGTGCAAGTGTGTAGTGTTTAGGATTAATCTAATGCTACCAAAGAGTGTGTATATTTGGAAATTGTAGTCTTAAAACCAAACTTGCATCTTGTGTGTGAACAGTGACTGGAGATAAGAGTGGTAATCAGTTAATCAGGTGATTTTTGGTTTTTTTTTTGAGTTGGGACAAAATAAAAATTCTTTGTATAATCCAAAGTTGAATTCCAGATTTATTTTCACAGCAAGTTGTCAGGTTTATTACTGTCAACATGAAAACGCTTTTCAAAATGCCCACAGGTGAGTTAAGGTCATCTGTGGTGTAGGTGTAGATCAGATGTAGATTCTGCCAGTAGGGGCCTAAACATCTAAAACTAAGAAGTAGACAAGTTCTGAAATAAAGAGGAATTTTAAATAGAGAAATGAGCTGTTTTTAATGCTGTCCTAAAGCTTAGGGAGAATATATTTGTTTCCACTGAGCGGGCATATTTTCATAAAGCCAGAGAAGCTGAAGGGGTCTTGTGGGTGTTTTTTATTCCAATTTCCAATTTGTAACCACAGTAATTTCTAATTCACGTTTACCTCTGCTAATATTGAAACATGTTGGTCTTTTGATGTATATTGTTGTGTGCTAGTAAAAATAATAGGGATTTGTCTATCCCAGTTCTGTGGTCTGTACCCAAATGAAATTGATGCCAGGTTTATTTACAATATGTTCAGGTCACATTTTTGCTTTTGTTAAACCATTGCCTGAACTGGATTTGGGTTCTGTGATGTTTCAGTACAAATATAATTTCATGATCACTGTTCTCACTTGTGCTCCCTCTTCTGCTAACAGTTTGCATTAGTGAGATTTAAATTATAGTTGCTTTGGCAAGATAGTGAACTAGATGGTTTTGAGGTTGAATATTCTTCAGTTACTTAAAACTGGTGCGCACTCTCTCTAGATGCCAATAACGTAAACAGCCATGACAATTTTTAAGCCATGTGTTTCTGTGAATATATTTGATTATAACTAGGGAAGAATCTCTTGTGCAGTATTGAAATTTAAATTTTTTTTTTTCTTGTGGCTACAGCACACATTGATTAGGTACAGTAAGAATTATATAAGTTGTTAATCTAGTTTAGCTTGGTTTTGAGTTAAATCAGACCTTTTAGAAAAGAAAACTGGGTAATAATGTGAATTGCTTATATCAGGGAGCTTAATGTGAACTTAATACTGAGAATTGGCTAGAAAAGCAAGTGTTTGTGGGTTTTAAATGCAGATGAATACATGTAGGAGAAACACAAAGCAACTGGAGAAGGCGTGGGGGTGTTTGGAGGCTTCCAAGATTTTGTTGTCCGAACCAACTGTACTAGTGTTAGCTTGGTTGCAAAAGAGGTATGTAAGAGGGGACATAATAGCTGTATATGGATGATGATGATGCCTAGAGAGGAGATTACTCTCAAATATAAGTCTATATATGCCGATATACATCCCAAAAATATACCAATTTTTGACAGATTATTTTGTGAGAAAGACTTGCTTGTTTGTGTTTTAACAGCTGACATTGTTCTTTCAACCACCCTTTTTTTTCCTGACATTTTTAAAAAACATTTGATGTTGTCATATCTTCTAGAAAAAGTATATGACTAGAAAAATTACTTGTCTAATTGTGTATAAAACTTCCTCTATTCCTAAACAATGGAAATGTGCTTTGGTTGAATTGTTCCATTATAAGGTCATTTAGGCTGCAGAATTCATTTCATGGACACTCTGGCAATCACTGCATCTTCAGAGCTCATTTCCAAAAATGCTCTTTGTAGAACAAAGCATTTCACTTTTAAACTGAGCATCGGAATTTCATATTACTTATAAAATTGAAGAATATTTTGTTTTTAAATAGCCTCTGTGCTTAAAGCTATCAATCTAGCTGAGGTTTGTGGAATTTCACATTAACAGTGAAGTTCTGGTATTGTTTGTGTTTGGTAGGAGCAAGTTTGAGAAAACTCCAGAGCTCTCTATAGGAGGATAATAGTGATAAAACCCAGGATTTTTTTTTTTCTGACTAATAAGAAAGGATAATATTATCTATTTTATATTTATTAAGAGAAATGCAAATCTGGCAATATTATGTAGTTATATTGTGGGCAAATAAGCAGTAGAATTTGCCTTGTCTATAGACTGGTTAATAACCTTTGGACTTGACCTTTTCCTTGGAATTTGTTATGTTCTATTAAGTTTTTTATTCTCTTGCAGAGCTTCTCTGTCTCCTCACTGGTATTTAGATATGGGCAGCATGGTGTGGAGGCTTTCTAAGTTCTGGAGAAGAAGGAAAAAGAAATTTTTTTGCTTATGTGTTGTATCTTTCTATATGAAAAGAAAAAGTTCCTTAGAAGCTAATCGATAAAGATTGTAATCAAAGAGTGTCTAAAATTATGGTTAGAAGAATCAGCTTGTCTGATTTCAAATAATACATAAAATAAGAGTGAGGTGGGCAGAGGCATTTGTGGAACGGAGACAGATTTTTAATTTGGAAATGAGCAAGATGTCTCTTAGCCATAATTAAGTACATTTGGAAAGCTTATTGTGATCTATTCATAGAACTGTGGTCTTATTGTTCTGGCCAAAGTAACTTTTTGAGATCATACTGAAAGCTTGCAAAACTATTGAATATTATACAGGGTAGAAAATAGTTTTCTTTATGAATAAACTCTGAGATTAGAGAATCAAATAGTTGGGGGCACATTCCTTGAAGGGTTAATGGTGAATTACTCAGGTTTGTTTCACTTCTTTCATGTCAAAGAATTCAGGGATTTCTTTTCATTTTAAATGTAAAGAAGAGAGAAATAACACGTTATTTTCCCTATAGAGAACTTGAAACAAACTTGGGTTTTTGGAGGCATGCAGCAGGTCACTTATAGGTACAATATAATAGCAGTGAAGGGAGTGTTTCCCCTAAGAACAGAGAGTTGTTGATTGATTGCTTCCTATAAATAAGAGCAGTTAATTAGTGATGGAATATGTTGGGCTGTTTTCCACCTTGTCTATGAGGTTTTAATACATTGAGGGGAAAACTGCTGTGCTTCCAGGAGGTGAAAGCAGTTTGGGATTGGGATCATCTATGTAATTGCTAAGAAGCAGATGGCGAGAGAGGTGTTTGTCAGCAATGATTTTTGTAGGGGTGCATTTTGTGACCTGCTGGGATGAAGGTGATGCTGCCACTCTGGGCTGTGCTGCCCTGCCAGCTTTCAACCTGCTTCCTCCCACACATGGGCAGGTAGAAGTGTACCCACCTCAGCCAAGCTGTTCCTACAGATTTTGGGGAGAGCTGTGTCTCCCAAGAGTCTCCCACCGCTCCTCCGTGTGTAGCTGCTAGTGACCAGCTTCTTGAGTAAGTCTCAAGTTATAAGGACCTGTCCTGCAGTCTTGTGCTTTATCTCTTATTTGTTGAAAAACATAATCTGCAGCAAGGGAAAGGTGGGATGACAGCTGTCATGTTGGGCCAGGATTTCATTGTGTGCATTCTCCTGTGGAGGGAGGAAACACAGATGTTGCAGAAGCTGTGATTGCTGTCAGTGGAAACAGAAATTGCAGAGTGTCTTAAGATTGTTTGATGTTTTCAGTAATCTTATCTGAAGACCAAAAGGTAAGGGATGACTTTTGGTATTATATGTGTCCTAAATAATTAAACAGCATAAATAGAGATTCCCATTTGAGAAACTTACTCAAGGGTAGACTGTGCTTTAAATGCACTTGTTTGTGAAACTTATATTATGCTGAGATATTTCAGTGTGGAGTTGTGTGATGCTTCAGTGTTAAAAGGGGAATCTGCTTTCCTCTGTCACTGCCCTGGCACAGTAGGATGATGAGGAGGAGGCGAGTCAGTGCGTCATGTCACTGCTGGTTCTGCCATGTCTGCTCTTTGGGGCCTTCTTGGGTTGCCATGAGTGTACACAGTGTGCTCTGCAGCGCTTTGATGTTTAAGAGGAGCTGGCTGAAGTGAAGGCATGGCAGAGGCAGAGCTTTTCGCTTCTAAAAGCTGCCCTACATTCCAACAAATCCAGGCACCTCAAAGATGTGTCTATGATGCAAAAGCCTATAAACTACTGTTTTCCCTTGCCAAAGGTATAACAAAAGCTTCTAGGCATAGATGGTTCCAATATAAACTGAAGGGAGGGGTGGAAGGAGAAAAAAATCTAATGCAGTAAATGGGAGTTAAATACCCCTCTCCAAATCCCAGAAATAGAGGAGTAGATATTATGAAGCAGGTTTAGTTTCTAGCAGCTTGATCTTTGCCTTTGTGTGCACTTGGCTTTGTGTGCATTGATGTCCTGCTGGTAATTACCTTTCTGTTGACACCTGTATTCATGATGACACCCCTATATCACATTTTCATCACAGCGTGAAATGTCGCTCTTTTGCTTTTGTTTTGTTTAGTACTATGAGTTTAGCCCAGAGCTGAAAAAAAATAGACACTTCTCACAACACACAACGGGACATTGATAACCTTGCAGTTTAGTTACTGATCCTATCTCAGTGCTTCCATCTCTCTCCTTCCTCCCACCCCTCTTTTTAAGCAGACAAGGTTTTCCCTCAACAAGCTGATGACAGAATAATTTCTCCAGGTTGATTGTTTGCCCCACATGGTCCTCTGGAGATCTTCATACAAGTGGAGAGAAGCAGATCAAAAGCCTGCAGGGAAAAAAGAGGCAGAGGATTGAAAAAAGCCACCATAAAGAACCTACTCAGGTTTCATTCTGATGATGAACAGGCTTGTAAAGTATTCTGAGACCTGTCAAATTTTCCCATCTGAAATCCAGACCTATTTTAAAAAGAATTTTCATAATGAGTGTCTCTTTTCCCCCATCCACAGGCTCCGAGTATTTTCTGAAAAAGTTCTGCAGTGCAGAGGAGTCGAACAGTTGATCACATGCAGGAGCACGGGATAGATGGAGTACAGCTGACTCAACAGCTACAGGGGATTTGGGTAAGTGCCCACTACGTCAGCCAACTAGAACTTACTAAAATATTGGTTAATGTCAAAGTATTCATTACTTTTACGTGAAAATTCTTACTTTATCACCTCACTTGGAAGTCTGAGTCATAGTTTGTTGGGGCAGAAGTATGCAGGGAATGGCTGATAAAAACATAAATGCAAATAAGCATCCAACTGTGATTGACTTTTGCAACTTAGCTTTTACCGAAGGGTACCCAGGCCAGACTTGCACAGTCAGTGCGAGGGGAGGAAGGTTATAAACCCTGTGCAATGCTGAGGCTATCAATGTATGTCAAACCCACTCATGTTGCTTTCAGGAGGGAAGCAATCAACTGCTTGAAGGAGACAATGTTATCCAACTTGTGGTGTCACTCAGCCTGTTCCCACAATCATTGCGTTGATGGAGGAAAATTTTGATAAGCAGGACTCCTTATCTGACTCCACTGCAATTGAATGACATGAGTTCGTTGATTGGAAATGACATTGTTTCCAGTCACAAAGCTGACTGGACATGATAATTGCACCACCTTTGTTTATTTTTAAAGTAATAATAATGGCAATATATTCTTGAATGAAGGTCGCAGGGATTTGAAATCAAGTCTTCAGTTAAGCTGATGAACTGATACAGTCCAAATTGACGTAGTTACTGTAATTGCTTTGTGTACTGTGGGGGAAATCTTTAAGAGTTGCAGAAGATAGATAGAAGTGTTGGCCCTGCTTGCACGTTCTTGATCAAAGAATGTTTTCACCAGTGCACGATGTTTTATTTTCTTGCGGCTAAGTCTTAAGTGATATCCCTCAGGCTTGATTTACGGGTTGGCTCAAAAATTACTTCAAACCTTGTTTTAAGTCCCGAATGGCTATAAGTTGGGCTTGAAACATGGTGAAAGAACTATCCATAAGTGAATCTTTTCTGTTTCACAAAAGAAATAGTTTTTCTTTTCAAATATAAATCTGGGACCAGAACGCTCTTTGATTTCACAGTTTATGAAATCTATGGTATTACATGCTTTCTTTGACCAAGATATTAGTGGCATTATTTACTGCAAATCTGTTTAACTTCTAAGGATTAGATAAGGTTGTACTCTACTGCAGCATTATTCTACAACTTTGCTTCTTAATTGCTGTTTCTAAAAGTGAGGAAATTGAAGTAATCATGATGGCATAAACTCTTGCTGCTTTTTGTCAGGAAAGTTTTATTTTATTGGTAACTTTTCAAGCTGCAAACAGATGGCTGCAGTATAATCTACTTGCTAGTGACATCAAGTATTATTTTGCTGAAGATTTATATTTATATTGCTCTCTTCAAAAGCATAGAAAGAGTAATTAAGAAGAATGATGCTCATTTAGATCTTTATCTGCCCATGTGACTGCTGGGCTCTGGGGTCAGGCAATAGGATTAAAAGCATCTCATCACTCAATCAGTGTGTTTGAATCCAGACCATGGTTAGAGGCAACTGAAGGCCAGTAGAATGTGATGACACTTCAGGGGCCTATATCAGATGATTTGATAGTTTCTGTAAATTTGCTAGCTGATGGAACCCCCATAATGATCAGTGGTCTGAGAAGGAAATCTGTAGGCTGAATGTGCATGTGTTGAGAATGTATTTAAGCTTAGGGATGGTCTCTTCATTCCAGATTTTAGGGACAGTCTTTGTACACTCTGCGTGCAGGGGACATGACATGACTGTTGCTTTTTGTGTTTCAGTCCAGGATGAACCTGGACCTGCTTTAGTCTCTCAGCGATTGTCACATTGCAATGTCTCCACTAAAAGTGAAAGAGAAGCACGATGAAGACCAGCTGAAACATAGCTAAATCATCCCATTTTTTTCTCAGTATTGGATTAATTAGACAGTATCTTAAACACTGTAGTTGTGTTCATTACAGATACTTCTATACTTGCCAGTCTGTAAGTGAATGCAGCACAGCTGGTGGTTATCTGATGGCTCTTGTTTTGTAACCTGGTTGTTTATAGTATTTTGTAGCTGAAGTGAGAAGCAGAAAATCCAGTGTGATTTTCATTTTAGTTTTATGATGTGAGTCAGAAATGCACTGACCTCAATAGGGAATCTATCAGTGTTTGCAGTTGGTTTATATTCTCAATGTTTCAGTTGAATCCGCTGAAGTTGCACTAAAGAATTTAACTCTAAACCACAAGATTAAAGAAAAGCAGAACATAAAAAATCAAATTATGTGGATTTTAATGATTTAAAGGAGGTCTTGCTTTATCAAACGTCCAAATGTAAGCTGAAATGATCGTTTCAGATGACTCACTGCAATAGTCTCCAAATCTTATACTGAATTTCCTTTCTTTTTTTCTCAGGTCTCTTGCTGATGTCAAAGTTTTTCTGATGCAGTAGACAGTATGAAGAGTGTGCAAGTGAGAGGATAATCTGTTCAAAATTGTTTAATTCAGGTCTAAGGCTTTGACCATAAATCACTTCCTTCAGCCCTGTTTTCCTTGCAAATCTGCTTTCTCTGGCAACATTCTGGGCTTTGTATCGGCATGAATGTCCTGTGGGAAACACTGGTTAGTTCAGGCAGGTTGAAAGAACAGTAGAAATCAGTCTTTTCTGTGAGGCTCAGGAGATGTCATTTTCTGCATTTCTGTATGAGAAACTTGAAGTCAATTTGTGTTTTCACACTTTATTGAACCATGGATTTGGAAACGTAATTTCAAACAAACTTAAATTTTTTAGCTTATCTATTAGATACATTGTTATGTACCTTTATTGTATGATATGATTGGCATGATTTGTAAAATGCTAGAATTTTCTTAGGTTGTTAAAATAAATGTCTGGGAGAGAGATATAAATATGCTGTTGAAGTCATTTTGTGGCACAGCAAAGCAAATATTCTGGCAATATTTAAAGTAAAATTCAACTTCTATCACTAAGCAGAGCCATGGTGAAAATAATATGGAACAGTGTAGGGCATAGGTAGCGCATTTGAGGAATATTAATATTTCACTAGTGGATGTAGGAAAAACTAGAATAACTGTTATTTAGTACGGAATAGCAGGCAAAGAGTCTGCTCCAAGACCTCAACTCTCCGAAGTGAATAAGTTTAAAGAGATCTAGCAAGTCAAGATCTCTTCAACAAATGGTTGTTTAGATTTACTTATACTTAATAACTGTATTTTCCCAATAGTCTGTCTCCTTGGAAGAAGATATGCTGCCTTGTATAAATCTCTTGAAAATACTTCATATAATCCTATTTACTTGATCACTCTTACTCTTCTTACACTGTAAATATGCAGTTAGCTTAGTTTCTTTACAGACTAGATTAAAAAACCCTCAGTGCATCCAAGGATTTGTTATCAAAATGAAGACACATGTATACTAAGGTACAATGTTTAAAAGTTTAACACTTCAAAACATTCATAATAAAATATAGACTTGTTTTTTTTTTTTTAACCAGCTTATTGGCGATATGGTACAACAATTAAATTTCCCTAGTCATTAGGCAGGTGGAAAAACTGTCTCAGCTGGAATTTTACCTATCTGAGGCTGTGAGATGGAGCTCCAGATGGACCTTTGTGAGTGCGTGTGTCCCTAAACACACCTGGTTTCATAGATTCAAGAGCTCTGCATGGCTGTAAGGCTTCTATTATTTACCTAATATACACATTTATTTCTCACTACAGTAATAAGATTCACAAAAAATACTGAGCTGTCTTTTGGAAGCAGATGTTCTTTTGGTGTTCAGCAGGGTTTAAAATTATTATTTAATTTCAATTCATAATCATGGATTGCTTCCATATAAATATTTTATGATCTTGAATATCCGTTGCCTATTGTAGTGTGCTGGTCAAAATTTGAAGTCTTTCAGATTAAAGTCTAATGATTATGATGTGGCTTTCTTTTGTGGAAAATTAATGTATCTTTCTCAGACACTTTGGCTTTTTTATTCTGTGCAAGAGATTATTGTCAAAAGACTGGAAAATATACCAAAATTCTTTTAACTTAAATTAGAATTTTTTAAACATTTGAACCAAAGCAAAAGCTTTGCATATTGTTTTTCAAAAACTGCAAAAACTTTTTATGCAGTCTCATTTTCCTTGGACACTTTGGGCACCTGCTTGATTCACAAAACATCTTGGCACTTGCGACTTTTGCTATGATTTAGACTTGGTCAGGTAAAGCTCCTGTTACACAGAATTTTGATTAAGGAGGAGTTCCAAGCTTTGACCCAACATTTAATTACAAAACTGATATAGTATGGAGCTAATCCAGAATTCTTTGTTTTAAATCTCAGGAATTGAAGAGAAATATGTGACTAGCAAATAAGCACATGTTAATCTAGGGGCAAGTCTCTGCCCAACTAATGTGTGCGTTTGGTCTTGTGTAGTCTGTGACTACTATGTTCTGAATAGCTACGAGAGAGATTAATTTACTTATTTAAAACAAAACTATTTTCCCATTCTGTGTGTGTGTGGGAAATCAGCTGGTGTTGTACATTGAGGTGCACTGATTTCTGATGTTCTTTTATTATTTTCACACATACGTCAAATGATTGCATTTGCTGTGAGCTCTCAAATACTGCAATTTTGTGAACATACAGGCTGTTCACAGGTTTAGCTCCATCAGCAGCTGTAGCTCCTTGTTTAGGAAACTGTTGGACTTCAACATACATGTGTTTGCCTCTGTGTGTCGATACCTGTCATGTATATGTATGTGTGTGCATGTCTGCATATATTTCTTTTTTCAGCTTTGCAGGTTTTACTAGGTGTCAGACATGTGATGGCACTACAGAGTCTGAAATCACAGAAATCTGTAAGAAAAGATACACGTTTCAAAGTCTCAGAACCAAAGGTTATCCACAAGTATAGAGAAATTTTATAGTCAAAATGTGTCTTACAGTTCTTGCATCTCAGGTGTCCTCTTTCCTGTAACAAACCTTTTGAAAAAAGACAATTATCATATTTTAATAGGCTTCTGTTTAAAAGAGTTGCTGTAAAGATCCAGGTCTTGTTTTATCTGCATCATATAAGACCCAAGGAGATAAAGTGGAAGGCAATAGTGAAAACAATCTGGATAATTCATTGCAATAGGATGTACAAGCTAACAAGAAGAACTTGGGGTAGAGAGGTGTTCTTCTGGTTTTGTTCACCAGGTTACTTTTAAGTGATGGTAAATGATCTAGTGTGTGTTTAGAAGCAAAGTGGTTCTGGAGGACCTGACAGCAGTACAGTTAATGCACTTCACAACAACTCACGGCTTGAGTGCACATGCAGAAGCAAGTGTGGCAGCAAGATCAATGTACACCAGAAAGACAAGGAACTATTTTGTCATGAGATGACTGAGAAGTACTCGTTGAACTATGAAATGATAATTTGAAAATATTTTTATGAGCAGAAGTAATGTTGCTATTCTATTACTTGTAGACACCTAATGCACATTACTAGACAACATTTAGGCACTTACTAGATATGTATGAAAGCACTTATAAATGTGCCACCAGGTTATTATGTGCTCATCACATCTATAATTTTCGTTCAGAAGTTTTCATTATTACTATTAACCATCCTTTTTGAAAGACTTATCCAGTCAGAAGGCATAGAGATCATCATATTATTCTGCAGAACTGCCACACCCTGTGAAATAAAAATAGAGAATAAGCAGTTCTCATAAAATACCTGATGAATATTTGAGATAAGTAATGTACTCAGAAGTCACAGCTGGCTCACAAATGCATTTCAATAAAAATGTCGGGCTGAATCAGTGAACACTGTTGACAACAGAAAATTTTTGGAGATCTTTTTAGTGAGGATGGGAAAGAAGAGAAACAAATATCAGGTCATGAGAGAGGAAATAAGGGGGAATTTAGATAGGTCAAACCACAGCTTCTCCCTGGAATTAAATACCTAAATTGACTGCAAAATCTTGTCTTGTTTAAGTCATAAACATCTCTACTTGGAAGATCTGTGTAGGTTTTCTGACATCGTATAGTTTACCACGGTAGGGATGAGGGCTTTTAAAAATGATAACAATTAAAGTGAGGACTGCATGTTGCAGCTCTGACCTCTTCAATGATATGCAGCACAGAGTAGTAAGACTTGACTCTTGGTACACTGGTGAAACCTGGTATGGGTTTGTCAATTGAGAGTTTAATAGATAGAAAAGGTCACATTTCCCTTCAGCATGTGTTGGCATCTTTGTAATCCTGGAAGTCTTTTTAACAGACAGATATGTTTACTACTAGATCAAAGAAGCACTTTTTTTTGGAAAACACCAAAAGCTGTATTCCTTGAAAAAGGCATACTAAGAATTGTGTACTAAGATGAAGAAAAATAAGGCCAATATTTTCCTCATGAATTTGACTCCCAGATTATAAATCATCCCATTCCTGACATTTGCATGCTATCTTACTTTTGTTGTTCATGGAATTTCCATTTCATAGTCATATGCTGGCAATAAGACTGATGTTCCTGTTACTATTTTGTGAATACTTTTATGCTTCTATGATTGTATTAAATGGTCAGCCCTATCAGTATGGTACCAGTCTTTTGGTTTGGATGCCTTACACATTTGGGGGACTGAAGCTGAGAAGTTTCTGTTGAGAAATAACTTGCCAGAGGCCTTTAAGTCCAGGTTGGAAAAGCAGGAATGACTGCCTTGATTGTTGCTGGGATGGGCAGATTCATGATGTTGGCCTCTGGGTGCTTTCTAGCTCTGCAGTTTGCTTGAGAAGTGAAAAATATTGCATGTTACTAACTTATTTAACCAAAATCAGCAGGAGTCAGCTCAAGTGGTGATGTGGATCTGCATGTTGATCCATATGCAGATGAGTCAATAGCCAGAAAGCAAGTAGAAAACAATTGGTTGTGTTAAAATCTGAATTGTTCTGAATACAGCTAGAGAAATAACGCTATAAATACTTAATGTCTTAATTCAGATTTGTTCCTTAGCAATCATCTATTCTTCCTCCAAAAAGCAGCAGTACAAGTTATGTTTAATAATTAAAATTTAAAAATTTATTGTTAAGTTCTGCTTTTCACCTAAAATAATAATTACAGCTTGTCAGTGGCACCTTTCATTAAATTATTTTCAAACAGGTTTTTTTTGTTCATTTGTATTTGTTTGTTTGGTGTTTTTGTTTTTTGGGGTTTTTTTTGCTAGCAAAAAATCACTGTCGATGTTAGAAAATTAAAGTCAGATTTAGGTCTTGGTAATAGCCCTTGATATATATCATTGTAATGGACATCAGAAACCAGCCCATATACAAGAGAACAGAAATAGCCACTTTATTGATGCTGTACAAGCTGAGGTAAGGCTTCAGGACAGTGGAGAAATGCCAATTTTTCTGAAGGAAAAAAATATTTCTTTTGAAATAAAGTGTGAATTTTCATAGTGAACTAACAAAAAAACCACTGCCTGCTTCATCTGAAAGTAATGCAGAGGGTGAAGAGATCATGAAAATACAGAGATTTCATAGCAACTCAGTTAGAAATTTTATTTTCTTTTTTACATTTTCACAATGCTTCATCCACATCAGCTGCAAGTGCTGTCAACCTCCACAGGAATCTAATGGAAAAGGAGTAAAGGGTCAAAGAGTACTTTTGTTTAGAATTTAGTATTCACCTTAAACTAAAAGGAGGTTGCATTATTGCTGCAAGTCACACTTAGAGAGAGTTGTGAAACTCTCTAACAGGTGGCAGAGCTGTTTTTGGATGTGATAAAAGCAAAAGTACTACCTAACATGCATGCTTAGCTGGAAGCTGGTGTTTCCAGTTCTGCTTTTTATTCCATGTACTTCCAAGCAAAACTACACAGGAATCAATGGCTGTACACTTGGACATATCTTTGACTTTTTAGAAGAATTTGCCTCAGTGTTTTGTTGTAGTTGATCTGTTCATTAACAAAGCACTTGGGAGTGTCCTGTTAGGGTCTGTCATTCCACACAAAGCATTAAGTCCTGGGTTTGTGTTCTCTGTGAGCATGGTTTGAAATCTAGTGGAAGCCTTTGTATTATTGGGGAGACTTTAGCTCAGAGTGCTGTGTAGCCAAGAAAGATCCAGTTAAAAGTGAGGATTTGTCTCAAATATTCTCTCCATGTGCTGTTGCCAGCTCTTCTCAGCAAGGCATGACAGCGCCTTGCCATGCCAGGTATGGATGCATTTAAGTGTGCTACATCTCTGGAATTTGCAAATATTCTTTATGCACTTGCAGACAGTTGGTGATCAACATCTCTCTTTCTCTCTTAGAGAAAGCAATCTCCTAAATCTGATAATCTCTGAGTTCCTGTCTGGGCAAATGGAGAGCATTGCTGCATTTGGGGTCTACATCAGCAGCTATATTCTCTAGAATGACAAAATCTTATTTATAAAAATATTTTTAAAAATCAGTACACTTGGATTCACAGGCAAAAATCTCCATATTTTTGGATACTTTTGAGAAAAACATGTATCAGAATTTTTGTTTTTGTTTATGGTAAATACCACAGCTATTACACCTTGGAGCTTTCCTCCCAAAAGGAATAATTACTAAAAACACTAGAAATTCATGTGTTCTGATCTCATGATCTGTTTGACAGATACAATTCAAGTAGTTTCAGTGTCTGTACCAGCTCTTTGTATAAGCTCAATTCAGTTGCATGCATGCTTCAAAGAACAAATGTTTGGCAAATAGAAATGAACTGATTTTTATTCTAGGATCTTGAGCCTGAGAATTGCTGAGCTAGCCATTTATCTGTATGGTTTTCAAGGACTTAGAACAATAGTTTTGCTTCAGCCAAGATGTCTTTCTCAAAGAATTTTTATACTGAAATGTCAAAAAACTGTTGGAGTTTGAATAATCAAGCAATTCTAACCTATCAATATATTTTAGGGATTTTCCCCCTTTTCTATCATCCTTGAGTACCTTTTAATTTGCCACAAGTTATGATTAAAAGTTGTAGAAGTTAATAGAAATTAGTCTTTACTCAGAAGTAGAGAAATGGGCCTTGCTGTCATTGACCTCTTTCCCATAAGCTTGTGAGTTTTATCCCCAGTTCCTTTGCTGGAGACCATCACCTCCTGAGTGATTAAACGTCTGCAGTAAGCATCTTTAATGCAATGAACAGATGTGTGTAATAACCACGTAATGTTTTGCTAGGTTTTGCAATGGAACAGGTATGGTTGCTGCTCCTGCTGACGATTAAAGTGCTTCCAGTGACTGCTCAGTTCAATGGATACAACTGTGATGCTAACCTCCATAGCAGGTTTCCTGGTAAGTGTTTAATAGACTTTTTTTTCTAATGGCTTCTTTATTGTTTTGGTTCCAAGCAGTGCTTATTTTTAAATACAGAGCTTTAAATCTGTCTAAAGCCTGGGGGTAGGGCTCCACATTAAGTGAGTGTTAACCATCTTTGTGACAATGAACTTCTCTTATGCTGCACTTTACTTTCTTCTTAATTGCACAATGGGTCAAATTCAGCCTGGTAGTGGTGCATACAATCCCCCTCACATCACTGGAGTTTGACCTGCTTTTGCCAGAGCTCTATCCTGTCCAAGACCAGAGTTTATGTTGTTGTAAATGTCCTCTATAGATTTAAGACTCTGATATTCTAGCTGGATTTTTTTCATGTTTGGGGTTTTTTTTGGTTTTTTTTTTTTCTTTTCCTGGATAAAATAATGTAATTATGTCCTTTTAGTAAAATAAAGAAATGTATATCTATTTTGAGCAAAACTAACTTGATGGCAAAATTTAGTGCTTGACTTCAACATTAAGTCCTTGATTAGGTACAGGTGAAGCAGTGGCATATGTCTGTGTATGATGTACAGTTCTGTCTGTAAGAAAATCGGAATGAAGTAATTTTGGGGACATTGGATGTTCAGAACTGTTCATACAATGAGAAATAGAAATGAAATGTCAGTCTTAGTGACAGGTGTATCAGGGTTCACTCAGCTAAAGGGTTCTTTTAGTCTCTATTACATTGCTTATCTTTCCTGGTTCAGTTGTATCTTGGGCAGAATAATAATAATAAAAAAGAAGCTGCGAATACTGTCTCTCTCATATCTTGTTTTTCTGAGATAGCAATTGAATTGAATAGTTTAGTAATGAACTCCCAGTATAGTATTACACTGTAATACCTTTCCTGTTGTTGCATTCTGAATAATAAAAGTTTTGATTTTTTTTTTCCAGAAAGGGTCAGCTCTTTTATTAAGTCAGTAGAAGGCAGAAAGTCTGTTTATTGTTTCCTGTGTTACCAACACACTGCTAGGTTCTTTGACATAAAGACCAACAGTATGTTTGATTCTTTTCCACTTAATTGATATGAAGAACAGAGAAATAAGACATTCAAAGAAGATCAAACATGTCTCCATTCCAGAGAAAATCACAGTTTAACTGAGTATTTAATAAGTTACTTATATATTCCCCTTCTTAGCGACAAGTTTTACAGGCTTGCTTCAGAAGTGTGGGTGAATTTTGCCCACCTGCCTCAGATCTAACTTTTGGGTTTTTTAATGTAATTGTGAGGTTTTGGTCATTGTTTCAGGCTTCTTGAGAGGTTTGCTGCAGTTAGAGGGAAGTTTAGATTCCTCTTTCTGTGTTTTAAATTTTTTCTATGGTCACTTTTTCCACCATCTGTACCAATGTTTATATGCAATATGATACCTGCAAATTGAATTCATCTCTTATTCTGGGTATTTAGGGGCCTCTTGCAGCTCTGCCTCATAAAATTGAGTCATATCAGATGCCATGTCTGCCAAATCTCATTGACTTGGGAGAAAGTCTGTTTGGGGTAAAAATAAAAAGATTCTTTTTTTTTTTGGAAGTGCATGCTAATCATGTCTCACTGGCCATAGGAGCTGAGGGCAGAGTTCTGCTTTTTCTTTTTTGTTATCTAGGGCAACAAAGATAAAAACGGTTGGAATTTAGTCAACAGTCTTACTGCTGATTTTGAGAGCTAGGAAAAGAAAACAATTTGGTTTGTTAGTCATGCACTTGAGATGCAGGTAAAAACCAGGAACCCCTTTTGTCCCCAGATTTGACAGGTCTTATTTTCAATAACCAGGAGGGTCTGCCATGTAATGGGCTGTGGCTAGTGGAGCTGAGAGGCTGCTGAAGATAGATGAGGGATCCTCTGCAGGGAGAAGGGGCTTGCTCTTCCTGTGCTGGCTTCCCCAGTGCTTGGCTCAGGCTGTGGATTTGGAGATGCTGCCTCAGGGCCTTTGGAGTTCAGATATAGGGGGAGAGGTGGAGGAGAGGTCAAAAAGGAGAACGTTTTAAAACAAGTGTCTCCTAGGCTGAGATATTGCTCATAGAACCTGGATATGGATAGACTTTGTTCCTGTTCCTTATTTGTTCCACACAAGGAATTTTCATTGTTGTCAGCTGGAATTCCAAGCAAGAGGCAAGAATGGTATGCAGATAACTGGAGAAGCCATTGAGTTCTTAAATTGTCTCCTCCTCTTCTTTAAATATTGTTAAGAACAGAAGTTGCCGTCAGGAAAGAGCAGAAATGAAGCCTTCCTAGAGGAACCATGGAACTCATCCATTTTTCATTTGTTTGTGCTTTTATCATTCATTGCATAGGTGAATTCTTGCATAGGAATGGTGCTGCATAAACAGGGTGACAATCAGACAGAACTTTTGTTTCTGCAGTTTGCAGGTTTATTTTGGAGTCTAGGTATGTTATAGTCAGCAGGAATGAAGGAAAAATAGCCCCATATTTGATAGATTGAAAATTCAGTGACTTCTTATACCAAAAGCTAGACATGTTCTAGAGAATATATAATTAGGTTAGATATTGCCATCCTTCAGAGAGTTTACCTGGAGAAAAAAACTTTAGTTCTGCATTGCAATAAAGCATGGCTTTTGGAAGGCTTGTGGGGCATGGAACCATAGCAGTCTGTCTTGAGTTGGGAAGAGCAGTTTTGATTCAGGAAACTCTTAAGTACATATTGAGAACATAGTAGAAGCTAAGGAAATGTTGCAGCTTTTTCACATACATGTATGCATTTTGATTTAATATCAAAGCAGTGATTTGATCAAAGAGGAGGTCCATGCAGAGAAACTGGTTTTGAACTGCAAGTGTCTTTTCATGCCTCTTCTGGGTGGAATGACTTTTTATCAATGGTGTTCTGTGGCAAACTCTTGTCCTCTGAAGGTTTTTTGCTGCCTGCCCTGGAGTGAGTTGGAAATGTGTGGAAGGGCACCAGAACAGAGGTGAGCAGTGGAGCTCCCAGCATTTGGCTCTTGTCACCATGAGTCTGCCCTTAATTCGAGGTGGTCTCTGTTCCTGTAGTGTCTGTGTACCTCTTGAGCTTTACTCTCTTGCTTGAGACACATCTATGAGTGCTGTTGGCTACAAATTGCTTGTGTGATTTGAGTCAGAAAGAAACCAAGTGGTTTGCCTGTATGAAAACTCTGTGACAGCGAGGTCATTGTATTTAAGGCTTCATCAGTTGGGTGATGTAACCTTCAAACCATCATTCGTCTTTTACTCAGAAAACCAGAAGCTTTAATGCAGGAATGCAAATACTTTTTACTTATATAGGAAAAATATTTTCCTTTCTAAATTGACAAGAAATTAGCTAAATGTTTAACATCTAAAGGACATTAGATTTGTTAGGGACTGGTTTCAGATTAATTTCTGACCAAAAATTGTTTTACTTCCAGAATGGACTAATTTGGTAGCAATACTTGTGAAGTAGTGGGCAGAAAAGGTTCAGTCTGGAAAGGTTGTGTATCCTCCTGTATGACACAAAAGTTGTTTTTTGTACAGTATGGTCTCATTTCCCATAGTGTCAAATGATAATTATGCAAGCAGTAATGGTAACTTAATTGGTGAAGTTAATATCCTGCTTTTTGAAAGGCATGACCTGAGTTATAAAATTTACTGAGCTACTTTATGTTACATCCTGTAATTTGTTACAATCTGACTGTTCATGCATGGTCCAAGGAAGCATAAACACACACTTTGCCATTTGCCTTTTTGTACTGGTCCCTCTACGTTAGTATGCTCATTAAATGGATCATAATAGTCCTCCTGTAGTGAAAACAAAGGCATGCTGCTTCCTGATCTTTGTGTGTTATATTAGTGGGATTATGATTCTGTATGAACCAGGAGAATTTCATGCCAAATCACTTCAGCTCCTGTCTCACCTCCAGTACCTTTCTGCCCAAATGCACACCCAGTGAGTAACATTTATCACGGCATTAGCTCAGGACTGAGTTTAGCCTGTTATTTCCTGCACTTGATTGTTTTGGCTTTAAAGCCACCATTAAAGCTGTCTAAATTAAACTGCTTGTGCTCCTGTACCATGGGGGAAGAACTAGTTCATTGTAATGGAGATTTCATTTCCTCTCTGTTGTGACAATGCAGTGAAACAATTCATTTCAGCAGGCTTAATGGTATAGTATTGACTGAAGTTGTTCTGCAATTTTTAATAGCACTTAATCTTTAAGCAGGTGTAATAAATTAGTTGTTATATAAAGGAGTAATGTCTGTGTTTAACACAATGCAGTATGTCTTTTTGTAAAGCACTAGGGGAAAACATCAGAACAGGCCCCCAGTCATCTACATCTACAAAGACTTATAGAAAAGCAATGTTAGAGCTTTAAAGCCAAACAAACTGTTGCTTGTACTTGTATCTGAACCTGATGCTTTTCCATTCAGTACATAAAAATCTTCAGGACTTTTGAATAAAGGGTCAAATTGACCCAAGATGGTTTTTAGCTGTTCAAAAATTGATCATTTTAACAATTGCTGCTTTCTAGGTCTTTTGTGTTGTCATATTATACAGAACGAAAGATTGCAAGATGCTTTGTAGTATTGATCGTTGTCTTTCAAGAGCCAACTGATTTTTTATTAAAGCTATAGTTGATGGTTTAAAAAAAAAAAACCACCAGGAAAACCCCCCAACCTTAGAGAGATCATAATAAATTACTCTGATACATTGTTGATTGTACTTCAAAGTCTGCACAGCCTGAGCCTGTGATCTCATTCAAAGTGGACTCCAGACAAATGTAGCCAACTTCCATGCCAGAATGTGCTGGAAGGTAGAGCTTGGGTTCTTCAATTTCTCAAGATTGTTGGAAATTTCCCTTCCAGAAGGGGGCTGCTTGATCAGACTCCAAATATTTAACCACTTGCTGTTTTTTACTCTGTTGCAGTGCTTCATTTTATGAATGTGCTACTAAAAGATTTGCTGGGGGATTTTAAATAAATTTGTTTCTTGCTTGGTTAGACTATATTACTATAGTAATTATTGTTTTTTTCTTCAGTGAAGTGGTAGAGTCAAATCTGTTCTTCAGAATAATGCCATTCTCACCTTTATATTCTAATATTTTGCTGCAACTGAAGCCTAAAAATTTATTTGATTGGAAGTTACAACACTCGACTAACTGCTACAATAGTTATACGATGATTACTTCAAATCTTCTTACAATGTCTTTCCCTGTATTTTTCCTGCAGCTGAGCGAGATATCAATGTTTTCTGTGGAGTACAGACAATTACTATGAAGATAAATTTTTGCACAGTTCTTTTCTCTGGTTATTCTGAGACAGATCTGGCACTGAATGGGAAACATGGGGATGCCCATTGCAGGGGTTTCATCAATAACAACACCTTTCCAGCAGTGGTCATTTTCATCATCAATCTGAGTACTCTGGAATCTTGTGGAAACACTTTAGTGGTAAGACCAAGTCATAGTGAAATTATGGCATGGCTATTTATGCATAGGATCAAGAGAATGTCCTTGACAGCATTGTATCTGTTATAGGTAATGTTTACTTTGTCTTACCCAGTTAGAAACATACTGCATACATCAAAGAAAGCAAGAGAAAGTTGGTAACTTATAATCTTGATTACTAATGAGAAAATGTGGTGGTGCACATATTTATCCTCTGATTAGAAAGTGTAATTTTAATTTTAATATTTTTTTTGGTGTAAAAATGAGATTTTTACAGGACGTTTTAAGAACTCTTTGACCATGCCTTAAATTTTTCAGAAATGGAGAGTTGTACAGTTTGTATTGCATTTGGCAAGCAGTGATGACTTGTATCGAAGTACCTATGAATAACTTACAAAAGCAAGTGTGAAAATGTATTATTTTTAAGGTTTTTATTCTATCTGGAATTCCTACTTGTACATGATGCCTGTCAGTTTTTATAACAAGCCTCCTGTTTTGTTGCTAGCAATTTTGCTGAAACTGGGCTGAAGTGTTTTATATGCTCTGTGACCTCTTTGCCTTAGGCTGAGTTTTGTTTTAAAATTTCAGCAAAAAAACAGTTCAGCAAGTTCAAGACTCATTTTTCCAACTGTAGCACCTCAGTGACTTGCAGTAGAAGAATTTTTCAGGAAGAAACTTCTTCCTGTTCCTGTGTAGTTGGTCACATTGTAAACTCCCTGAACTTGCTATTTGATTATGGTCATAAGAGCTTGATGTTTAAAAAACAAAACAAAAAAACCCCCCAGTCTGATAAGCCCAAATAATTGGAGCTCCCTATGCAGTCCCCCACAAGGATGGACTGAATACAAGACAAAGTAGCAGCTGCTAAAAATATAACCAAAAATATTCCCCCCATCCCCTCTGTTTATTCATGCTGTGCCCCAAACGAAGATGATAAAGGAGCAGGGAGCATTCCTTATCATCTTCCCCACAATGGAGTAGTACAATCCCCTGCATTTCTTGGCAGTGTTTCACAGCAAAGACCTTCGAGCTATTTTTCAATAAAAGTAAAGACAACAGTTCAGGCAGAACTTGTGTAAAACCCAGGTCTTCCTGCAATACAACAGACTCAACATTTTGCTTTATGGGGGTAGGGTGGTGAGGAAGTTAAATAGAGCTGTAACTGGCTACATTACCTTAGTCTATAATTTTTAGGCAAAACACAGATCCAAGAAAATTTGGTTTTCAACCTTTTGGTGCCATTTAGCAAATTATGAGTATGCTATTGGCAAATATACATGGCTGCTTGTCTTTCAGGTGTGTTCTCTGTAGGCAAAGAAATCAAAATACTTGCTGTGTGTCCTGTGCCACTTACTGCAAAATGTTACTATTCATGTGCACCTCAGGACGATTCTTCCATAATGAAATGGGTTTTTTAAAAGACAAAATGTATTCTAAAGCTACTGAAAACATCTGTTTTGCTAAACAAAAGAAATGCTACAGTGGAAGTCCAGTGCCATGTTAATTTGCCTTTCTGTGTATGTGCCTATTGAGACAGGAATTTGTGATGCTTCTCGGCTGTTTTCAGACCACCCCCTTACGCAGATCAGTAGCTCCAGATGGAGTGGGTCTGGGCTGCTACCAGGAGGAAAGTGTCCTTCAGTGTTCCTGAGAGCTGCGTGTTATTGCAGGCTCTGCACAGCCTGTGAGCTGAGCAGTAGAGAATAGCACGTGCCCATGGACTGAATTTTGGTTGCATTGGCATTAAGCTTGTATTACTTTTCAGCTCTGTAATTTCTAGCAGTTTATAGTTTATGATTTAGAAATGTATAGTGTAAACAAAGCCACAGACTCAACGTTCAGCTATTTGGCTTGTGTCTGCTTATAAAATATGTTATTTTTGGTGTGTCAAAACCAAATCTCAACAGTGAGAGAATTTTGTTTCTGTGAATGAAATTGCTCATATATTGACATTTTTATTGCATATGGAAGATCATTTTAAGGTAATATATTTTAACTATAATAGAAAAGTTCCTTCAGTTTTTCACAGTAAGTCACATGAATTCATTGGGAATGTTCAGAAAAAAATGTACCTACCATAATACACTTCCAAGATCCATATTTTTTTTCAAATGTTGCTCAGGTCTGTATTAAGAACAGGGATATATCTTGTGAACTGTGTATGCACAATTCCTGGGAGGTGAAAAACAGAACTCAGGCAACATGTTATTAAACTAAATTTATTTTTGAAGGTTTTACTGAAGATATTTCTGGGTAAATTATGGGCTAAATCATCAGTGTCCTTAAGTTTTTTTCATTCCACAGTTAACTTTCAGCTAATAGGAATTTTTTGTCTCCCTCAATAGGTATCCTCAGCTCGAGGTATCAATGCTTATGGAAATACCTCAGTGGTACAGATAGGTAATGTTTCAGGCTATATTGACACACCTGACCCACCAACAATTATCAGCTATTTGCCTGGACTTCTGTACAAATTTAGCTGTAGCTACCCACTGGAGTACTTGGTCAACAACACCCAGCTCGCTTCGTAAGTGTGCTTTTCAATTTCTGTGTGTGTCATCCCCATGTTTGTGTAAGCATGTGTATGTGCATGCCATAGCAGCGTTGTCAACGTAGCAATTTTTGGCTGTGTAAGGGTAAAGGGAATGGAAAAAGCACCAAATGAAGAGGTGTAGCAAAGAAAAGGAAAATTCTGTAGCATCATTATACGAGATAACATAGTTTATGAAGAGCTACTGTTATGAAGACACCCTTAGATAATGTAAAACTTAAAATTCAGATGTTCTTATGAAAAATGATAGCAGCAAAAAAAAAAAGGTAGTTCTTCATGAGATAGTTTGTAAGGTTGTAAATATAGAATGCAAGAGAAAATATTTCCATGAGTAAACCTTGTACATCATGTAAAGTGGGTTCCTTTTTGTCACTTTGCCTCTCTGCTAATTACTTTTCTGATTCGTGTTTCCAGTATCATCCATTACTTTCTGCATAGTTAAGACTGTCAGTATTTCCACTATAAATTCCTGTTTCTGAAGTTTATAACCCAAATGCATAAATTAACTCCTGGTGATATGACTCATTGGGTTTTTTAATGATAAAACCTACTGAAGTATGCAAAACCAAAAATAAGGTATCTTTCTTCATGATGGTTTTTGGTTTCTGGTTCTGCTGTAGGTCATCAGCTGCTATTTCTGTAAGAGAGAACAATGGTACATTTATCAGCACTTTGAATTTGTTGCTTTACAATGTGAGTATAAAACACAGTGGTATGACCTGGAATAAATTAATCTCTGCACTATGTGGGTACAATATGGATTAACAGATGAAAGTGTAGACTTCTCTTCATTATTTATTTCCTTCCTACTCCTCTCATGAACCAAGCCTTTCTTCCAGATAACTTTCATCTCCGAATTCCTTTTTCCTTTTTGTTTACACCTACCTGCTGTCTTGTATTTGTATGGCTGGTCTTTGAGGACACTTAGTCTTTTTTCCTGTATTTATACAATTCCTCGATGTACAGCTCTGGCTTTCAGTTTGTAGGGCCATGTGACTAATCAATTGTTGTAGCAATAACAATCATACATAACAATAACAAACAAAGAGTGCATACTTTTGTTTGCATTTATTATATTTCTGTGTGTTTATATAGGTAGTTTGTACTTAAGAGAGAGTACTCTGTAGTATTGTGTAGAATTATTCCAGACCTATTCCCTTAGCAAAAAGCTGAAGCACTTTGGCTGGGGCATTTTTATGTTCAAGCCTCATCAGAGTGTGATGATCACCTGTAATTGTAGTGAGGGATGTATTTGTTCCAAATCTATAACACACTGCATATGTTGCCTTATGGTGTGGACTTTAAAGATTTTAAGGCTTAATAATTATAAAAGTTTTCATCCAATGCTTCTTCCTTATGTTTTAGATAATTTAACTTGAATATGCATTATTGTAAAAGTTTTTACCATGTAAAAAGGTTTTGGTGACAGTAAAACATGAAAAATGCAAGGACCTCTACTTAACATTAATCCCTGAAATTATATTTTTGTGTTGATTAAAATTTTTGCTCATACATTTTAAATACCTGATTTAAATATCAATTTTTCAATCTATCAAGCATCATTTTTGTAAATTATGAATCCAATTTTTTTTTTGGCATTATTATTCATGCCATCATGCTGCTGAGTTATAATTCATGCAACTGATTTAAAAGTCAATGCTTTATGCTTTGAACATAATGAGCTATAAATATTGCAGCAGGACATTTTTCAATGGCATGCTTTAAAAAATCATGTTTGTTTGAAAAAGCAGAGCTCCAAATAACAACCTATAATCTGTTAAAATGAAGATTATACTTCTCTCATTTTTAAATAAACTTGTGATAAAAAAAATGGGGCAGAGTGAGGGTAGGCAAATTTTTCAGTCAAGCCAAGCATTGATCACCACATGTTGGCTGCCTTTCAGGGCCAAATTCAGCAAACAGTCAGGAATAAATGCTATTGATGCTCATACTCAGCACATTTTTTTCTTCAAATGTCCCATGCCAAGATGTGCTTTCATCCTCCCTACCCCTGTAAGCTTACAAGTTGGCCATGAACAGTGGTGTGTTATCATTCTGATTTCTGTCATATTGCTCACCGCAAGCGAGTAGCACTGTCATGAATAATACTGCTAAGGCTGGCAGCTTCTAATGGTGGATATGCCCTTCTGCTTCACATCCTAGGGCTGGATAAATACATGGACAGCTTGTGCATTGCCTGCATTTTTCTCAGTTGGGAGTGCCTCTTTGGACACCTGTTGTCTTGTGGGCTCCCTTGATCTCTGTTAGAAGTCCTAGTTTTGGGAGGGGCCTCAAGACTTGTGTCCACCCTTGGTATTGGTGAGGGGTTGTGTACAGATGTGTCCCTTGACTGCAAGCCAAGCAGCTGTCCTTTCAAACTGTAGCTGTAGTGTTATTTCTTAACATTCACTCTTCATCTCCTCAGCTCACCTCTATCTTCCCTCACATGGTGTTGTGAACAACTACTTTGTGATACTAGTACATGTCATTGTTTAGGAAAGACAAGAGGAGCCATTATGAAAGACTCAGAGCTTAACAGCAAAATGTTTAATGGGCTTTCACAGAGCCTAAGTGGCTATGTGCTTTTATGCCTTCTTGCAAATGTCTGTCTAAACGAATAAAAACTACTCTTTAAGAATATAAGAACAACTATGGAATGTAATAGTGAGGGTATTGCACTTTTTAATCAGTTGCAAAATGTGGCAGAGCTACGTATTACAGAAATGTAAAATTAACTTGAAAGGAGGCAAACCTACCTGATTTTGCTCGAATGGATCTCCAAGGACTTCCTCTGTGTATGTCACAGAGCTGGTCTGTCTGTGCATGTGTACCTCCCTCGACCTCCAATGCTGCAGAGATTGGATAGTGGGCATGCTGTGAATTTTGGCATTATTACACTTGGGAAAAATCACTTGATCTCTGTGCGTAAACTCTTTTGTTGCTGTGAGATGCTGCTTGCCATGGCCTTGCTTGCCACACTGAACCTGGTCAAAATCCACATTTTTTCATACGTATTTAGTGTTTTGACCTCTCACAAGAGGTCTCAACATACTGAGTTCCTGTGCTATCTGAATTAGCATCCTGTTTGACATAGGTGACTTTACCAGTAAGTGCACTTTGATATTCTGAATTAATATTTGTCACACAAATCTATTTCATGGCTTTATTGCTAAAGTGATATTAATGGTTCAGAGTTTGAACAAAAAACCTCAGTAAAACTGCTATGTTTACGTAGTAGTATATGGAGAATTCCCAACTTTTATGTTGAATACAGCTTTCTTGAAACAGCTCTTTTAAAATACTAGACTTTAAATATTTGTTATTGGTAGTTTTCAACAAGCCAGCTTCCACAGAAACTACATTTTGCATAACAGAATGTGTCTGTTCTCTCAGAATATAGCTTAGGATATATAACACCTGGTGGCAGTACCATCTCCACTAATTCAAATAACCTTAACAACCTTTCCTGGAAAAGGATGCACTGTGACAACTCAGTAAAGCTCTTCTTCTACAAAACTGCTGCTACAGCAGCTACATCTTGCTGCTCCCTGTAGGCTCTGGAAGACTTACTTAAGTGTCAATGACCTATACATTTTCTTTAATCAATAATCCAACCACTTCATTAAATTGTAGATTCTCCCAAATAGTTGCATAGGGCAAGGGCAGTCAAGTGTTTGTCTTTACACACAAACTTATAGGCAAATGCTCTGGCACTGCTTTTTTTCTGCTCGCCTTTCAGAGGACAAAGTAAATAATCATTCTGCTTAAAAGGATCAGAAAAATTAGATGGGAGCTCAGTCTGTGGATGCAGATGGGTTGTTACAGTGGAATTTCTGTTGCAATGAGGCAATGTTTGTTTTTCAGGATTCAACCTACAGCCAGCAGCTCCTTATTCCAAGTACAGGTTTACCTTTGAAAACCAAAATATATGCAGCTGTAAGAGCAACCAACCTTGATGGCAGGTACCATAAAGGATGTTATTTCTTGCTACTATTCAGCTCTTGATCTTGCAAATTTTCTGATTTAGAAGCATCTGTCTTTGCTTATAGCTTTTTGTATTTCAAAATAATGCTTGGTGTTCAATAATCGCTTCTCTCAGCTGGAGGGTATCAGGTCCTTGATGGTGAATGCATATTTTTCTGCAGCTCTCATTATGAACGTTTTACCAAATTGTTCTTTAAATCCTATATAGCTTTTTTTTTTTTTAAATAAGAAAAGGCGTCTGTACAATCAAGTGAGAAAATCTATGGCTTTTAAAACTGAGTTGGTTTTGATTTCTAGTTGTATGTGGCCATGACTTCTGAGCGGAGGTGTACAATGTGTGTTGGTTTGGTGGTTGACTTGCACGGAACTGAATGATTTGATTTACACAATTCTGGTGTGCTCTGCTGTTTAATTTTCTAAGTGGTTGAAGAAACAGGATGACTGATACATGACCTATTTAGTACAGTAACTCAGTTTCAAAGTAACAGCCTGCATTACCTGATTGTATCCTGTACTGTCCTTTAATCTCACCTCATTCACTCCCCCCACTCCTGTGTTGCCAGGTCCCCTCATCTATCACTTTATTCCCTGTGCAGGTGGAACGTTTTGATGGACTACTGTTACACCACACCATCTGGTAATCCTAGTGATGATCTTCGATATGATCTTTTTTTCAGGTAGGTCCTGTGCAAACCCAGTATTTTGTTGGTTCTTTCTAAAAAAAAAAAATTAAAAAGAAATATATAAATCTCTTCAATAGTGGTGTCTTATACTGCCTGGAAAGTTTAAGCATTATTAGTAGGCAGGACCAAGGGTTAGGCTTATAGATAACATGTCAGAACTTACTTGTCTGTGAACATAAACATAGAAACAAGTGCAAAGTCACAAGAATTATGAAGGTAGAAAATCATATATCCAAAATAGTTCTACTAGAGATAACATAAACACTCCAAGTGAATGGCCAAACTGGCCTTTATTTTACCAAAGGTAAATGTGGTGAATGACAGTGATATAAAACATCATAGACTCCAGACCAGGAAAGTAGTTAAGCAAAAGATTAAATATAAATAGATGCTCCTGCTTCTACTGCCAGTAATAACATTTATTTGAATTGGAACTTTGAAAAATATCTTGGCAGTACCTCAGATTAAATTTTATCCATGACGCTTTCTGGAGAGATACTGTCTTCATTTGGAGTTACCTGTCTATACTGGTTAGCATACCTGATTACTTTTTGCTTCAGGTCTCAAGTTTCTTTGGGCACTGGAATTAAATGGTGCCTTGTTTATAGCTGTGGTGCTGCAAACAAAACACAGTGTTTTTGTAGGAACGCATTTCAGCACAGGGCTGTGCAGCCTAACAGGCAGATTGTGTCTGCCCATGATGCACCCTGTTCTTTTCCAAGGAACTAAAGCACTGAAATTGCTGCTTAAGTTATCTTATTCTCAGCTGCTAAGAGCTTCAAAATACTAACAGAGCTGCTCATCCTAGTTTTACTCTTCCCTACAAAAACCAGCTGTGACAAGGACCCACAGACAACCATAATTGAAAATGGCAAGAGTCAAATGGGCCGGTTTTCCTTTGAGGTGTTTCGCTTTGTGAAGCACAAGAACCAGAAGATGTCAACGGTCTTCCTTCACTGCGTGACAAAGCTGTGCAGAGCAGATGACTGTCCCTTTCTTGTGCCAGTAAGTTTCAGTGGATGGAAGTTATCAATTACCTGGATATAAAATAAGCACACTGGAGTTCTGCATACAAATGCTATGGAAGTTTGGATGGCACAGAATGAAGGTGACTTGTAGAGACTGAAGTAAGAATGTTTTTTGTGTTTGAAGGAATGTGACAACTAATGAAGAATATGGAAATTAATATTGTCATCTGGAGATAAAATAATACTAGACCTGCAAAACACAGGTTGTTGAATATGTGAGAAATGACCTCTTTGCTTTGTGGTCCTTAATTTTTAAAAGTAACAACTCTGAGACAGCTTTAGAGTTTATATTCTTAGATAGGGGTAAGATATCCATCATCACAGTGGATGAACAGAAATATCTTAGAAAGAATTTATGGAAAACCTCAAGCTATAGAAAGTGCTGTTATACTGAGAAGGAACATTTATAAGAGTTTTTCTCCTAGTGAAAAAAGAAAATGGCCCTTATAGTTTATTATCATCTCCCTTATAGTTTGGAAACTACTCTTTTTTTGAAGTTCATGAAGTTATGTCAATTAAAAATGATTTAATTTTAAGAGTATCAAGAACAACAAATATATTTTGGAAATGGAAACATTTAAATAAACATATAAACCCAGAATGTTCTGTGATATCTTCAGAACGCAGCATTGTTTCTTATTGAATGACTTCCCATTTAGAATAGTAAAGTGCTATCAGTTCAGTATACTCCTGAAATTTTTTATGTTATTTTATATTTTTGTTACACATTTACAAAATTCATTTTGTATTCAATTTATGTTCTGAAGTTTCTGAAGTTCTTTCACAAGAGGCTGAAACTGAAGAAATGCTCTTGTTTGAGGCATGCTTGAGTACCCAAGATTAAGGTAGATGATAGGTTACAGATGCTAAAGGTGGATTCCAGATGAGAGTGCTGGGGATTGTTTTAGTGTGAGGCATTGGTATTTGGAACTCCACAAAAGATGTGCAAACTCTCACTCAGAAGCTTGCTAGCATAGGGATTGTCAAGCAAAAGAGATTTGTTGGGAAAAACTGTCTGTAAACAGAGCTTTGGGAAATTAACTTCTGAAAATTTAATATACTATAAGATGGATCTTGTACACAACAGCAATGTAGTTTTGTAAACAAAGTCAGGCACAATACGATGGGAGCCCAGACATTTATAAGATGTACTTGTAGGCAATATTGCAACTGTTTTTATTGCAAAGTAATATAATGCATACTAAGAAAGAAAATCAAAGTTGTAATATTACTTATCAAAGAGTTTACATTAAAGCAGGAAGCCAAAAGGGCCACAATTATATTCCACTCTGAATCTGTGATTGTTTTGATTCACCACTCAGATCTGCAGTAACAGAGAAAGAAGAGACACTGGTGGGAGGACAACCTGGAGCCCTCAGAGCACATCTGGCAATGCTGTAATCTCTGCTGGCCCCATCATTACGAGGAGTGGTAGGAATGAACAATCTTCTTCTATGGGCTGCAGGAATATCAGAATCCTGGGGAAATGTTTTGCAGTTTAGCAAAGATTTGCAGTGACTTAAAGGGTGAATTCTCTGTGAGTATGAGTGCACTGTTACTACTGCTGAGTATTTTTTTGCTACTTTTTTACTACGTTTTGGTAGAAATTTTGAGCTAATATTTATGTTTGGCTCTCATGTGATTCCTACTCCAGTAAAATCACTGTGGGATACTGTTATACATATAAGGCCACTATAAAAGTTCAAACTCAGTGGGTTGACTTCTTTTTTTGTCAGCTTTCACTGAGGATAATAGAATTTAGGGTGTTCAGTGTTCAGTGCTGCAATTTAATTTGGATGGATAATGAATATTCACTGTCACTTTCTATTCACCATTTCTTCTACCTTCCCTCTGGGTTTTTATCTATGTGCTGCCAAAAATTAGTACACTCTATGCTTAGCCTTCAGCTATGAGAAAGAAATAGAACAAAAGCACTGTAAACTTTAAACAGTGGGCCAAAATCCACTGCTTTAAATTGAAGGTGAAATTCCATGATTTTCATTTTTATTGCCAATGTTTTCAGGAGAAAAAAAAAAAAGAGCAGCTCTAAATGTAACCTGCAGTCTCTGAAAATAATCTATGTGATTGCTGCTTAAGTTTTAGGAATGGCAGGTATTTATAAGTAGTTGCAGTTAAGCAAGATTTCAGCATTTGTAGATCTAGGAAGTTGAGAGTAGGACTGACTCTTATCTAGGAAAACCAATTTAAGCACTAGAGAATAAAATCCTTCTTTATATGCAAAGTAGTTGTACCCATATACAAAGAGCCCAACTGACCCTCCAGAATGGGGAACCATCTAACAAGAGACCATTTTTAGAACAAACATGCTCTCTTATGAGCAGCATTTCTGCAGTGAAAATGAGTAAATCTTTTTGCATTATACATGGTCCCATTTGAGTTGTTGTTATCTGATTAGTCAAGAAAAAGTGAGAAGAACTAACTTCAAAGTTGCATACATGAGTACATGTGGGAAATGAACGATGGATTTGCTCAGACAAACATGCATGCTGGAGTACAACTGCCTTAGGCAAGGAATGGAAACTAGGTACAGCTTGCTATATGAGTAAACCCTGTTAGGTAATATAGCTTATGGTTCAAATGCTGTGAATGCTACCTTAACAATAAAAAAAAAAAGATACTTATCAATTACTTTTAAATACTGTATAGCTTCAAGCAGAGATCTGCCCATGGATATTTAAAGGCCCCAATGAAAGTATAAACAATTTTATAATTTCAGGACAGCTGTTGAGGTTGTTTAAATGAAAACATGAATAAGGCTGAAAAAAGGAAAATAATTTTTTAGATGTCCTCTACTTGAGATATGTGGGTAAAGCTTTTTAGATTTCTCCCTTTTCATAGCATGCTTTTGGAACATTCCACTCCTGCAGACAGAAGGATGGCTTGATGGGAAGTACTCTGAAAAAAAATGGGATTATATCCTGAACTCTGCCAAGAATTTCACATGTGATATTGGGCAAATCCCTCAATCTGGCTTGCACTTCACTTTTTCCTTTGGAGCAAAAAGAGGAAATTAGTCCCATTGTCCCTTCCCATTGTTAAAATAGGCACATAAAACACAGGTTTATGAATACTGTAGATAACAAACTAGAAAGGGGAAGATCTTGAGAGAACTTGACCAAAACTATCTGGATGAGGAATAATTTTGGATAAATTTGGATAAATTTTGGATGAGGAATGCCAGAGTGCAGTGCTGGCTTACACTGGTGTGATGCTGAATGCAAGAGCTTACACTATTTTCAAAGCCAGCTCTGGTCTGGCTTTAGCACAGATACATTTCTACAGATCCCATCAAACCTGCTGCACCTGACTCCTCACGGTACCTATGGCAGTATCAGGACTGCAGTTGCATGGAGGTGCAGCCCCTCACCTCCCTCCGTTGTGCTGGAGCTGCATCTGTCCTGGGGCAGGTCTGAGCACATCAGTATCTGCAGAGGCTGCTGACGGCAGCCAGGCCTCCCCATGCCTCCAGTCACCAGTGGTTCTGGCAATGGACCTGCTTATGCAGCTGCCTTGGTAGGAACCGAATAGTGCTGCTGCAAATGAGTGATGGTCCTTCTCCTGGGTAGTTCTGAACTCATATTTCTAACATTTGGTTCTTTTCGGAGAAAAGTAATCTTTTTTTGTTAGTCTAAAATAAGTCATTCCAGGAAAATGTTTTAGTCTCTACATGGAAAAAAAGCAAGTACCTACTTGTGAAGTTGAAATTAGGTAGCTTTTGATGGATGTCTCACTTAAACTTAGGAGACAGCTGCTCAAAACAAATGTATACCTGAACTGTGCTTACAGGTTGCACAAAAACCACCAAAATAGTGACATGAAATGTAATTCTGAAATGGATACTGGTAACTAAGTAAAAACTGAAGACAAAATACAAATATTTCCCTGAATATAATGCTACTATGTGACTGCCAAGAGGAAAATGAGCATGGGGAAAAGGGAGTTTTTGTAATAATTTATGGTCACTGACATATTTTTGCTTATAAAACTCAAGTTTTTTCCTATAGAGCTATTTTATAATATGATTAACAGTGAAGGGACTTGTGTATAACATTGTGCTTGTGGGTATTTTTACTGAGTGAGAAAACATCTTTTCAGTTAAGAGGTTCCTACATTAAGGTGGTGTTGGTTTGTTTTTCCACAGAACATTAAGTAGTTTCATATTGGTGTGCTGATATTAAAAATGAAGCAACGTCATGTAATTAATGTTATTGTCCATATTCTAACAGAGATGGTAAAAGCTGCTAGTCAATGTGGCAAGTAGAGCTGACGTATTTTTAAAATACAACTAGGACTACTGGCTTTTGTATTGCAAGAGGGGAGGAGGTAGGCAGAGGTATTTTAAAAATATAACACATGCCATTTTTGTTTTGTATAGATGAGACGCCAACCAACAATTCAGAGCTTGGTAAGTTAATCAGAATTCCAAGAAACATAAGAAAGGGTTTACGAGTGAAGCAGAAGTGAAGAGATGAACCATTTTGAGTGATCTCAATGCACTGTGATTTTCCTTTTTTCTTTTTGGCTTTTTATTTTTTTGTCATTTAAATGTGTCAATACTAACATGCTGAAAAGAAAGCATTTGGTGAGTCTGGAATTCTCAGCTTAATTTTTTGTGCCCAGCCCCATCAACATAGCAACTTCTAATTCCAATGATGAAATTGAAATGAAGATCTGCTGCTGTGACATATGAGGGTGAGGGAACATTACGACTGCCAGATGCAAAACCAGACTTAAGCAGCAAAATTTGCTCCTGCTACACAGGAGTAGAACAGGACAATGGTTATTATGGTGCACTCTAGCTCAGTTCACAGCTCAAAGCCAGAAGTTTAGAGCTTCAGCTCCTGTTCTCTTGGCATTTAACCAAACAAAGAACCTATGGAGAAGCTTGAACCGAACTTGTGTCCTGCTAGGTCAGTGAAGGAAATAGGCTGCAGGGGAGGTCAGCTCTCTAAGTTTTAGGGTGCTTCTCCTTTGGGCACTTGGAGGACTTTTTCAGCCTGTCTGTTACTGTTCTCTGCTGGTAACAAGGAGTGGCTGATGGCTAAGAGGATGGTCAAGGTGGTACACTGGGCCATTCCACCTCATAATTCATAACGGGACCGAGTGGAACAAGGAACCTATCCTGTCCTCTGAACTCTGATACAATTTGTTCCTTTCTTTTCTCAACTTAGAACATGTAAAAACAGCCACCTTTCTTGCCTGGCATGGAAGCAAGGTTCTCCCTGTAATTAACTGCTCCTTTGTGTGTTCCTATCCATGGATATCATTAAAATAATAAATAGCAAATTCTTTATTTGCTGCACACAGTTTGCTTTGTTAATGGCTTTCCCGTTCCATTCCATTCCTTTCCTTCCCATCCAGCCAAAGCAGCAGCCCTCTCCATCTCAGAACAACAGCCTTTCCTTTGCCTGTTGCTGTCCCGGTGGAGAGCACAGAGGTAGAGTGAGGTGAAATTACTGCTGTAGAGGAGAGAAGGCAGCACAGTGTTGAGGAGGGGAAGGTAATCTGATCAACAGTGCTGATTCGCTTTCAGCTTTGGTGAGGAGGCTGGAATTAATGGTGTTGAGGGCAGGCTTCTGGGAGGAGCAGTCTGGTTTCTCATGTAGAGACTGTGATGTCATTTTGCCTCACTACAGCAATGGTCATGGCAACCACATATTGGTACTCAAATGCTTTTTCCCTACTCCTGCTGGAAAAGACAGCACAGGCTGGATGTCTGTGGTCTGGTATCTCTGAATTAGTCCATGTACACCCTGTTGAGCAGCAATTAGTAGTAAATACGTTACCTGTTCTACTTGAGAATGATAAACAAGTTAAGAACCCTCTGAAGGAGCAAATACAAGCTTAGAGCAGGTCTGGTATCTGGTGCCAGATATGTCTGCTGATTTAGATACACTTTGAATTGAGATGTAGATAATGATAGTGGGGAAGAAATCCTCTCATTAACTTGATTAGGCCACAAATCCTTACACCTCTGACTTGACAGTTTTTGGACAATGATAGCCTTGCCTTAAATAGCACAGGTCAAGGTTGGTCACTAGCACATGAGGGATTATGCCTTAAAAGACATATGCCTTTATTCCCCCAGTATGATTGATATTGAAAGAACTAATAACTACTTTCAAAATGTACTGAGATAAGCTTTATCCAAGTAGACAGGTGGTCATCCTGAGGTACAGTTTTTGTTCCTTCACTGCAATTATACTGTATATAGGGTGTTGTAAGTAAAAGGCAGAAGTGTTTGGCACCCCTGAGAGATTATAACCAGCTTTTACTTGAGTATTTTTCTTCTCCTTGCAGCTCATCCAAATGGACCACCTTTCCAGCTGAACCCAGTCACCAGTGCACTGATTTCAGGCATTGTCGTCCTGGGAATCTCAAGCATTTTCTTTCTTGTATGTTCTCTAACCCTTCTGCACAGAAACTGGCCCAACAGTTCAGTCCTGAGTGGCATCCGGAACCCAGTTTTCAACTGAAAGTGATGATTTATTTGCACTTTTTCTTTGGGGTTGCCTTTCTTGTCTGTGAAATACGATTCCATTAAAAAGTAATATTAAGGCAACACTCCAGTGGTATCCAGTTTCTATTCCAGCTATTCTATATTTGTAGATCTGCTAGATGTTGTGTAAGTAAGCAGCAGCGATATTCGTAACAAGCCTAGAGAATGTTGAGAATCTCAATTGTGTTTGCGATCAGACTGCATGACATTATGCCCATGAATGTGCTGACAATAGAGTTCATCTTCATCTCAGAAAGTCTCAAAGCTGAAGATGCTGCAGATAAGAACGTTTCCAAGTATGCCATTTTAATACAAAACCTGACACATTCAGAAAAAATCATAAATTCTTAAAACATCTAGTAAGATAAGGATCACTCTCTTTTAGTCATTACATTTTTAACAAAAACAAGTGTGTCCCAGGAGGAATTTATTTTCAGCTATATTGGCTAAAAGTAACCCAAGATAGAACAACTGACTTATTAATAATTTTGAAGTATTTTCTTAAATGTATCTTTCATTGACTTGTGGTGATATCAAGTATCAAGTATTGCCTAAAGTTTCCTCATAGAAAATTATTATTGGAGTACAATTTGGCAACTGAGTAAAACTCTCACTAATATGCTAATTGGTAAAAGCAAGTTTTGCCCCATGAGTTTTTTCAGTTGTCAGATAAGGCTTTCCTTTCCACATGAAGATTCATCAATCAGTGCTTATCTTTTTAGCAGATTTTCTGCGTGAGTTAGACTTGTTCACTGCATGGATGAGGGGAAGAGGGCAACTAGAAGGATAACAGGCTACAAGCAGTACTGTACTGTTGACTCTAGTTTTAATCTGATAAACATCAGACTTACCTGAAGTGAGTGACAGGTGCCCTCAAACAGGAGCACAGGGCAGTGGCTTAGCTGTGTAGAATAGACAAAAGTGCTGGTACTAGAGAGGCCACCATAGACACAGCATATTAAGCTGGACTGGATAGACAGTTGGGATTTTCGTCTCACATACAGCAGTTAAATTTCATTTTTCATGTACTGTACATATTGGCCTAGAAACACCTCATTGATATTTATCATCATCCTGTGTTAACCATGTCTGTGTTTCACTGATGTGATGGAACTGGCTGATGATCAGGGCTTTTTGGCTCTCAAGACTAAAGACAATTCCAGTCTTGTTCTCAGTTTTCTCTGATCCTGCAAATGCTGTATAAAGGCCTGTTGTTTGCAAATTCCACTGTGCTGTAGGGCGGTATCCCTAACAACCAATACTGTGCCTGTTTTCCTCCAGTCTTAATACCTCAGAAACATTTTTTGCACTTCAGGGGTTAGGTCTGATGACATGTAAAACACGATTGTTTAATAAAATTATTTTAAACATTTCAGAATGGATACTTTGTCTGAACTGTTTTCTTTCCCCTGTTAAATTGTTAGTTTTGTATGTGCTTCCAGGGACCTTATTCTACAAAGATGAAAACTGGACATGCTTTTTAAAGTTGGTTTGGTAAGAGCTTTCAATATATAGGATAAATTAATATAATTATAGCTTTATTGACCTTTAACAGAGTGCTGTAAACTCTGGAGATTTATATTCCAGTCTGGGGATAAATAAACTAAGATAATCTATTTTAATTTACTAATAAAAACAACCACAAAAATTCCATTAATTTAATTACCACTTAGTAAGGAGCAGCTTTAGTTGAAAGTTTCCAGTGATGGAGATAACCATTATCATCCTTAGAAAGTTGTTTCAGCAGTTAATTGCTGTCTTCAGAACTTTTTAAAAGACTTACTAATGTGTGGTATGCCCATTTTAACTTGCCAACCATTAGAAACTGTTACGCTTATGTCTGCTATAGAGAGGGAGAGATTCTTTCTAACACAAATCCCATATAGTTTGGCTAAAACCTCAGGAAAAGAAAATAAATGGTGTTGGAAATAAAAGAAGTTGCTGATATAATATTATACTTGTCCTATTTGATATCTGTGTATTTCTGGAAAGAGTTTGCTTTTCTGTGAAGAAATATATTTTATAGTAATTAACAAAATCTTGTTAACCAAACTTTATGAGGCTTGAGCAACCTATTACAAAAATGAAATTGTTACTCAATAATGTAACTTGCAAAATGTTTTTCTTCTGTTTGCCAACATTTCTGGATTTATTTGGTTTTGTGAAGAACCAGGTAAGATATTTGTGTAACTTTGCCTCACAATTGTTAGGTACCAAAGGCTGATCTCCTGCTAGCTAAATTAGGGGACAGAGTTCCAAGAGACATCTGTAGGAGTCATTACTGAGCTTGCTATGGATTGTGAATGTATTTATCTCCATAATTCATTAAAAGAGAGAAATGTGTTCCTCCTTGGTAAAGAAACATGGAGAGTCACAGGTGGAAACGTCACAGATGATGCCTAAAGTCAGGCTTATTCATTTTCAGATCTGACATGGGAATGCTTTATGAATTTAGGGGAGGCAAAAACTTGAGCCAGGCTGCCAAAATATTTCTAAGAAGGAGAAGACTAACTGAATTTGTAAAAACATCCCCATCCTGGTTTGTTTGAAATAACTATATAGGTATTAAGAAACACATGGAATCTATAACTTGTGACCTCACAAGTTTCAAGTAACAGGTTAGGCAGAAGTTGTGTGAAGGTTACACCCTACATTTTGAAGGACAGGATGTTAGGTGAGAGGGAAGGGGGAATGGATTGAAAGTATAAATTAGGTATAGTGGCGAGAACTCCTGGTGCTTGAGAGATCAAGTTTTAAATGAAGCAGTGAAACTAAGAAGACACTTTTTACTTTGGATGAAGGAGCTCTAGCCAGATAGATAATGAGGGTCTTGCAGGTGTTAAGTGAATCTGAATTGCTAAAAAAATAGTTGCTCTGATAATGCAAGCACTGCTAGTAGGGGTGCCTGTTATGTGTGTTTTAATGCTTTTTTTGCACAGAGGTCAGGTTTCTGCAGGAAAACACTGTGTACTAAAATATTCTTATGTCTGTGACCCAGGCTGGTGAGCAGACAGAAAAGAAACTGAAATTTAAAGCTCAGTTCTAAATCCGGTAGAATTTAATAAACCTATAAAAAGGTGAAAACACTTCATGGGTTCCTGTCTTTGAAAGATAACTGGCTTCTCCAGCTGGAGCTGTGTACACCAGTGCTTGGGGTAAATTCAGTTGATATTTGAGAAACAGGTCTTGGCTAAGGAACCTGGAAGTAAATCATATTTCCCACTTTATTCAGCAGACAATATTTCTTACTCTTGATAACTCTTAGGCTCCACAAATGTGCCAGAAGAAGCAACCTTGCCCTGGTTAAGCTACTCATCTCTTCATCTGGAGGAGACGTGTAGGATTATTGTGTTAAACAAGGAAATGTTCCAAGTGTTGAAAATTGGTCCTTCCTCAGGTTACTCCCAGGTTTTATTCCAATGCCATGTGGACTTTTCCCATGCCTTACAGGAAGTAAGAGGTAGGATGGATGTGAAAGAGACATGAGAGAGTAGCTCTGCACAGACTGGACTGGTTGTTTATTACACTGATGGTTTCAGGACTGTCATGGCTCTTTGCCATAATGTCTCTTTTGAAAAGTATTAATATTGTTCTGTTATTAATTAACCCTTTCCTGATCTTTAAAAGAGTATGTTTATATAATTAGGAAGCACACCCTTTAGGTAGTGAAATAGAAAATACGAGGCGGAAAAGTTGAATTATTTTGTGAAGAAGGTAAACTAATCACTGTTGGCAAACAGGAAGGTGATGGCCAGCTAGATTTCAAATGCTGATATTGCATTTATAACATCTGCTTTTGGACTTCAGGGTGTAGTATGAAAAGTACTTTGTGCTAAAGCAGGATCCACTCCTGTCCTTGTAGCCAAAAAACACCATTTAGCCACAGCTCAAATATTTGTTGAAATCACCCTCTAAAACAGGAAATCTTCACAGCTTTGAACTCATAAGATGGTGGTGGTTATAGGCATTCACTATTCTCGCCTGAGTGCGCATCAGATTCTCTGTTTACATCCTGAACTGCTTGTGTATAGGCTCTAGGACTCTGAAGTGTGTTTATTAAATTTGTTTTGCATAAATAAAATAAAAACTAAAAATAGCTTTACTTCAGCATGTTTTCAACCCCTTTTTCTGGACTGAAGAGTGGATCAGGAGAGGACCCACGTTCCTGCCAGCAGTGCACGGTATTTCCCATCAAGACAGAGAGGCTGAATGATATCCATCACAGGTACTGTTCAGAGTGGGAGAAGAAGCATCTGCTCTTGTGACTGTTTTCTCCTCAGTGCTGTAATCCCCTGTCTCTTGATTCAAGCTGAGCTTGAATCAAGCTCTATTCAGTCAATTTTATTACTTTCATCAGTAAGTAACCTCTCTCTACTCAGCAGCTCTTTTGAGGGACAGGCTTAGTTTATTTTATAAACTGTTTTTTTTTTTACTTTTTATTTTTACTTTTTTTTTTTTTTTTTTTNTTTTACTCAATGGAGGGGAGTTAACAAACTGGACCAATCAGTATGATCACAAGTTACTGTATAGAGCAGATATTCCTGATTTATGTTTTCCTCTCTCCAGATTCCAATGTATAACACTAATGATTCTGTTAATTCAAATGTTAATTGCAAATTAGTACTAGGGCAAAAGTTCAGTGTGGGATCTGTACTGGATGACTCCTTTGGTGCATAGGAACATGCACACGCAGCAGGTGTGTATTCTGCACATTGCATTCATTCTGGAGCCAGTGACAGGTCAGATTATGTACATCTCACCTGCAGAGTCAGACCCTGATTCTGGATGTCAGGGGCTGCGCAGCTGGGGCAGTGCCATGTGATGGAGCGATGCCTGTGGGGCTTCCCTCCCTCGCCCCAAAGCACGGAGCAGTAGGTTGCACACTGTCCTCAGAGCACTGCAATTAGTATGGGCAGAGTCATGAGATGGGTGCCCGGGACAACTGCTCCCTCTCAGCCTCCTCGCTGTGTCCTGGTGCCTCCCAGGCTGGGGGTCTGACTCTGGCAGCGCTCTGCATGTGCGCGGTAACTTGGCAAAGCGGGAGCGCTGCCTTGGCAAAGCTTCTGCCCTTTCTTGGTGTTGCTGCTTGTGGATACCGCTGGGTAGCTTACTCTGCCACGCATGAACTCCACGCTGACTTGCTCTGCTGGGAACACCGATTGAATACACAAACAGAAGTGTGCAAGTTAGTGGGAAATCACTGAGTAAGCCTCTTTCTGGATAACTGTGTTTCCACACATGAAAGCAGGGCGGGGAGAAGGGGAGGTGGCGCTGCTGTGGCCTCGGGAGAGCAGCAGCCCCTGCAGAAAGGGCTGTCGAGGTGTCAGGTTGCAAGGAGAGAAGCAACTTTATTCCATGTGTTATGTGGCAGGAATTTTTAATGTTTTATGGTGTCTATGGGGCAACCACACATCTATACTTGCCCTGGTACGCTCCAGGGCAGTTATTGCATAGTTTAGGCTCTGTAGTATAAACTAGGAAGAACTGTGTCATCCTAGGGAAATCTGCTTTGATACTGAGCCTACAACAAGATCATAGGTGGGCAGATTGAAAACTTAAGCACTCACCTACTTTCCTCTTGTGCAGGTCACTTCTGCAGCATCAACGTGTGTTTTTCTTCAGTGGCACTTGGGTGCTCTCAAGGCTGTCTGTCAGATTTTTTATCAGTGTTTGGGGAGGACTTCACAGGTATGTGATAAATGAAATCCCGAGAGGCCAATTAGGGATAACAGATAATTTATCCGATTTGAGATAAAAATGGTGCAGCGCTGGCCGCACGGGGCCCTTGCCCAAATCGTGCACCCCCACCTTCCGGAGCTCGTGGCTTTTATTACCTTTGTCCCGCATGTGCATATTACTCATACCTGTTGCATCAGCCAGGTCCCCTTTGCAAACCCCCACCCCACGATGTTCGATCAGCCGTTTACCTCCACCCACCCCCACAGCCTACCATAACAAGCGCACTCCTCCCTTCCCTACAGGGTCCTAGAGAGGACGCAGTATACTTCCAAATTCACCACAGGTATAGTGATCAGATCAGAACCTCTGTCTGGGAGCCTCTATTAAATTAATTGCACTTACTAAAAGTATTTCTGGTCTGCCAGGCCCAAACTGCGGGTGTGACTTGTGCCTCGACTCCCAGTGTTAAATTCAGACATGCTTTGAGTGTGGTCCTGTTTCAGTTGCTACCCTAATTTTAATCCTCAGAGTAAATATTGCCATGAGCTCATGGTGGTGCTTTGTCTTTTCTTAGCATTTTTCAGATCTTCAAATTCCTTAAGCCTATTAAGTTCTTCATTTCCTCAGTGGGTGTTCCACCCACTGAGCATCTTATTGGCCCTCCACCAGACTTGTTCCAGCTTATTGCTGTTTTTCTTCTGTTTTGGGGACCACAAAACATAGTATATCTATTTTGTGCAGAAAGTGGTGAGTAGAGGTGGGCAGTTACTTCCCTCAATCTCCAGGCTATGTTCCTCTTCGTATAGTCCAGGACACTGTTGACCTGCCTTGTTGCCAGGACCCCCTGCTGGCTTCTGTGCAGCCTCCTGTCTGCCAAGACCCCCAAGTCCTTTTCATTGGGACTACTCCCCAGCCAGTCAGCCCTAGCCTGTATCAGTGTTGCTCCCATCCACATATGGGGCTTTTCTTTTGCCCTTGAATTTCATGAGGTCCCTGTCAGCCCATTCCTCCAGCCTGATGAGATCCCTCTGCATGGCAGCTCTACCCTCAAGAATATCAAGTGTCATCTCTATTTGTGTGAGAATTTGACAATAGTCTGCTCTGTGTCACCTTCTCCAGATCATTGATAAAGGTATTAAAGATGACAGATTTCAAGTAGACTCCCACAGTAGAAACCCCATTTGTTGGTGGCATCCAGGTAGACAGCAACCACTACTTGCTGAACTAATAATTTCTCTATTTGTTTAACTGAAAGAGATTGTTGCTGTCAGTTCAAGGTTCGTGTTCTGCTGATCTTGTATGATAGGGACAATGATGATACTACACAGTAGAGGATGTTATGTAAGTTTATCTTTGATCAGGAAATCTAATCCTGACAGAAGGCTAATGTTACAAAGTAAAGCACTAAGGAGCTATGCTCAAACGTGGTATGTTTTCTTGCAAAGGCACTTATTTTCTGTGGAACCTTGCTTTGCTGGCAAGGCACAGGGTGAAGAGTGAACCAGGTCAGTTTCAAGCAATGCATGGAGAGGAGGTGGCTTACTAGTGGAGCCCTGTCTCCGTTACTGAAGAAGCTGTTTCCAGTGAATAAGGCAGAGAAATGGTTTAAAAGATAATAGTTGCATGATTAAACCAGTTGATTCTGGTTTGTCAGGATAAACAGTGCTCTTGGGTCAGTCTCTTTCTGGACATGGCTGGGCTGAAATGACAGATTGAATTGAAGTCATGCTCTGTACCTTAATTCTTAACCAACTCCTCAAATCCTGTGTACTGAAGCCAAAGCCTTAATCCTTGGCATAATTTCTGGTACAGCTTTCACCCACTGTGTGTATCTGAAGTCATTCTGTTATTCTGACCCTTCCTGCTGCTTTAGGGCTTCTTGTCACTGTAACCCCTGTGCTCTCCCAAGACTATAGTTTCTGCTGCTCCCCAGATGGGTGAGCACCCGCTTTCTCTCATGCCTGGCCTCAACCTGCCTTGACTGCAACTCTTCTGCCCACCCAGCCTGGCTTAACCCTAGGATGTGCCCACGTGGGGGCCATGTCAGCGTTACCCCATTGTATTTCTGGTTCTGAGTGTGAGTGCCCTCCCTCCTGGTGGTTAGCTCAAACTCCTCATGGGTGACTGTTGCCTTTTCAATTTACATTTATTTGGGATAGGGCACATGAGACCTCTGGGTATGGTAATGGAAGCATACAGTGGCTAACAATCTAGGAAATGAGTTCTTGTTTTGGTAAATGTCAAACTTACTGTTCCTCTGGGTAAGTCTTAAGGAAATAAATTTTGATGCTCAATGTATTGAGCATGCTCTGCTGCTGGCATCATATTGGAAAGAAGAAATAATAGCTTTAAGAGGAAGTAAACATGTTAAGCAACAGCAACACCTTTTACTAATATTTTTGCACTTACCTGCTGATTAAAAACAAATGGAAATTTTTGTGCTTCAGTAGCTTTTTAGATCTATTCCATTTTGGACTGGAGTTGTGCAAAAAAATATCACCGATACACTGTAATTTACATGGATTTGAATCCAGCATGAGGGCTTTCTACAGTTAATATAATAAAACAAGCAAGATACTCGTGTTCTCAGAGGGCATTCCCCTTAAGTTCTTCCTCAGCTGTTTGCCCATGTGATTTGTACAGGTTTGCTCTGGTGCTACAGAGTCTATTTGCCATTCTCATGGTTTTACGTGTTTTGCCATGGACAAAGTCTGGAGAGAGACATAAATACCTGCTTCTTTTTTCTGTTTCTATGATTGACTGGGTTAATTCTGCTTACAGGTGTGTTAGGGCTGCCAATAATCCCTTTTGGGGTATACATGGAGATCACTTGTCATTGCTTGCCTGCAGGTAGAGAAGCTGAGTTTTGCAGCTGTTTGTGCTGTCTGGAAACAGCTTCCCCCTGTGAGGAATACCTCTGTAATGATTACCAGGTTGTGAGTATACAATAGAATAGCTAATGGTATCTGTATCTGTTGATTCAATCTGGTAAAAACAGTCTGTCCTCTTACAGAGTTGCCTCACAAACAGTTCCCATTTGAATTGCTGAAAGAAACCCTGAAATGGGTGCATTTGGAAGAGCACTGCCAGCAGTTTGAGGCAGGTGATCCTGTTCCTCTACTCAGTTCTAGTGAGGTACATCTGGAGTGCCGTGTCCAGTTCTGGGCTCCTCAGGACAAGAGCGACATGGAGCTCCTGGAGCAGGTCCAGCCAAGGGTGATAAAGATGATTAAGGGACAGAAGCATCTCTCTTATGAGGAAAGTCTGAGGCAGCTGGGCCTGTTCAGCCTCAAGAAGAGATGGCTGAGAGGGGACCTTGTCAATGTCTAAGAGTATCTGAAGGATGGATCCAGGCTCTGCTCAGTTCTGCCAAGCAACAGGACAACAGGAATGGGCAGAAACTGATGCACAGGAAGTTCCACCTGAACATGAGGAAGAACTTCTTTACTGTGTGGGTGGCTGAGCACTGGAACAGATTGCCCAGAGAGGTTGTGGAGTCTCCCTCATTGGAGATATTTCAGACCATCAACACAACTATCTGGACACAATCCTGTGCCGTGTGCTCTGGGATGATCCTGCTTGAGCAGGGAGGTTGGACCAGATGACCACTGTGGTCCCTTCCAACCTGACCCGTTCTGTGACATAGGTGTATTTTATAGAGTGATGTAAATTTTGTGGTGTAATGACTTTTTCTTCTGTATATGACTCTCTTTGCTTTGAAATTTTAGTTTTATCTCTCAGAAGCTCTCTGAAAACTCCCCTTCCCTAATAGTCTTCTTTCAATACTTTCCTCAGCATTGTTACAACAGTCCTACACACTCTAACTCCTCTGTAACTCACTAATGTCTTTTACAGTTGCAGTGCTTTTGTTTCTCTGCTCCTTTTAATGCTCCTAGGGACAGTAGGAAAGATATCTACAAAAAAACCCCCAAAAAACAGCAGTCTGAATTTTATTTCTCTGTTGATTTTTGCAAGATAACCTTGATTAAGTATTTGCGGAGGTGTAGCAGTGAAAGTCAGGATTAGCAAAGTAGCCTTTGGGTAGGCTTTTCTTTGGAAAAAGATAAATCTGTGTATCCTTCCAGCTTAGATGAAATATCTCTTCTGTCTTCCTAGGCTATAGAGAATGCTTTATCTGCATTTAATTGTAATTGGGTGAGTTGGCTGGTCAGGGTTTCTTCTGGTGAAATATAAATGTGGGATACTAGCATACAAAGAACACATGAACTGTGAAGCTTGTGTGAACTGTGAGGAGAGCTTAGAAAACAAGTTATTTGTTATAATGTTATTCATTCAGTTATCTGAAGAGTTATGCTACTGTAAAACTGAGGAAACAGATAGATATTCCTGTGGGATACAACACACCTCTTGATGTCACATGTCCTGCTTGACCACCCTGATCTCCTTCGATGACAAAATCACCTGCTGAGTAGATGAGGGAAAGGCTATGGATGATGTCTCTCTAGATTTCAGTAAGGCATTTGACACTGCCTCCCACAGAATTCTCCTGGAGGGACTAGCTGTTTACAGCTTGGATGGGCATGATCTTCGCCGGGTTAAAAACTGGCTGGATGTTCAGGCCCAGAAAATGCTGGTGAATGAAACTAAGTCCAGTTGGCAGCTGGTCACTAGTGCTATTCCTAAGGGCTCAGTATTGGGGCTGGTCTGTTTAACATTTATATCCACAATCTGTATGTAGTGATGGGGTGTATCCTCAGTAAGGTCACACCACTTTGGGTGGGGGTGTTGATCTGCTCGAGGGTAGGAAGGCTCTGCAGAGGGATCTGGACAGGCTCGATCAATAGGCTGAGGACAATGGCAGGAAGGAATGAGGAAGTGCAACAAGGCCAAGTGCCACATCTTGCACTTGGCTTACAACCACCCCAGACGTCACTCCAGGCTGTGGGAAGAGTGGCTGGAGGAAAGTGGCCCAGCGAAAAAGGACCTGGGGTCAAAAGCTGACTGAACATGAGCCAGCATGTGCCCAGGTGGCCAAGAAGGCCAATGGCATCCTGGCTTGGATCAGCAATAACGTGGCCAGCAGGACTAAGAAGTGATTGCCCCCTGTATTTGCCACTGGTGAGGTCACACCTCGAGTGCTGTGTCCAGTTTTGGACTCCTCACCTCAAAAAGGACATTGAGGGCCTGGAGTGTGTCCAGAGAAGGGCAATGGAGCAGGTGAAGGGTCTGGAGCACAAGTCTGAAGAGGAGCAGCTGAGGGAGCTCAGTGGGATTCTTTAGCCTGGAGAACAGGAGGCTCAGGGGGACTTCATTCCTCTCTACAGCCATCTGAAAGGAGGTTGTAGCAAGAAGGGCGGCAGACTCTTCTGCCATGTCTCAAGTGAAAGTCCCAGGGAAAATGGCCTTAAGTTGCACCAGGGGAGGCTCAGATTAGATATTTGAAATTTTTTTTTACTGAAAGAGTGGCTAGGCATTGGAATAAGTTGCCCAGGGAGGTGGAGGAATCACTGTCTCTGGAAGTATTCAAGAGTCATCTGGATGTGGCACTTGGTTTAGGGGTGATTATGGTAGTGATGGGTTAATGGTTGGACATAATGGTCTTGAGAGTCTCTTCAAACCCTGATGATTCTGTGATTTTTGAGATGGCAGAAGCTGTTTGGACATTATGGTGTTCAGGTTTGGTTGATATCCAAACGAGAAGATTGGAAATATGATTTAACTGGGACTTGTGAATTTCCTCGACAATGGGATCTGGCACCTAGTTGTGTTCTGAGTCCCACTCTGTTGTGACAAACCTGTATAGTCCTCAGATGAAAGATTATTTATTGATATTGTAGCATCTGTCTTGAGCAAGTGACTGGGAGAACAGCTGAGGTACAAAGTTTTGGTTTGTGAAAAACGTTGTGGTACTTGGGTAACCTTCATGTGCTCTTAGGGTTGGGTAAGACTGATATGGGGCAGCTACCAGAAGATAACTATAAAAAGATAACCACAAATCTGTGCCCAGCTTAGGGTGTGACTTCCTCCTGGAGCACTGGGAGGACAACCACTGGCTTCTTGGAGCGCAGACTGCCCACCTCCTGCTATGTTGGAACAACACCTTTGTGTATTGTGGAACATCTTTCTCCCAGCATATCCCAATGTTTAACATTGTGGGTTGGATAATGACAGAACAGCAGGAAGGAGGCAGAATTAAGATTCACAATGCCAAGGAAAGTATTGAAATATGACTATTAGGGAACAACTAAGAATGAAAAGAAGTTTTGCAGGTGAAAATTTAAAATGTCAAGCCCAAATAATTTTTTTGAATCCAGACTGTAGTTGTTTTAGGGATGCATTGCAGCACCTTCCGTGTATGGACACATCAGCTAGATGGGGTACAGATATAGACAGCAATGCTTTGAAGGTTGTTTTACTGACTAGGGATTAAGGAGTCACACCAGTAAGTTAGCAAATATTATGATAGATACAGAGATATGATTAGGTCTTGCTATTTTGTTTCTGAACTAACACATTTCCAAGTCAGTCAAGGAAGTATGAGGGACTGATGAGCTGCTGCTGCTAGCTTATGGTCATGTCAGTAAATTTACTGAGGAGTCGAAGGGAATCGTTCAGGTTAGTACACTCAGTGCTGTGGTGTCGGTGATGTTCAGGCAAGATCAGAACCTCGCGGATTAGCACTACTGATAGCACTGGCTCTAGGAGTCAATTTCTTGGAGCAGTGTTGGGAAAATTACTTCTTTTGCAGTTGACTCATTTTATATTTAGCAGTAGAAAGAAGGCATATAGTGATTATAAAGATCAACATTTAAAAATACAAATATATGGTATTTATCAGGAATTTATACATCTGTAAATAAAGAACTAAAATTCTTGACCTTCTCTCTTGCCCTCTACTGAAAGATGTGAAGCTTTCATCCTGTGGCTTCCAATGACAGCTCAATACCTCTTTCCTAGTGCTACTGGTTCATCCCACGAATGGTGGGAGAAATTGGAGCCCTGCAGCTCATGTTATCTATCTTGGTATTTTATATCATGTCTGTCAATCATTACAGTATTGTACAAGGCCATTTCACATGACCCAGATGAGTTCTGAGAAAATGACTTTGTGCTGCAGAGTAATACCATGTTTTGCTTTTGTAATGCTCTACGTTGTACTGCAGTATAAGGAGATTGTTTTTTCATATTATCTGGTGCCGTTATTTCCTTTTTGTGTGAACAAAGGCCATACAGATGCCCTTTCCATGTGTAATGAATTCCTTGGTGGCAATGGCAAGAAGGATTAAGTTGGATTTTTTCAGGAGCATTGATTGAGCAATAGAAAAGCCAGCTGAAAATGCAAATAGATATTTCTCCTTTTATATTAAAAACTTTTATTCTCTGTAGAAAAGAGACAAACTTAAGGAGCAGTTTGCAGTTTTGAAGTGCACAGCACCGTTTTGACTAAAAATACTTACGTGTCTGTTCTAAGGAAGTCTTTGTGTTAGGGCCTGTCCTTCCAAAATTAGCCCTGGTGTAAGCTGCTTTCAAGATAGGGATTCCCTGGCTTCAGGGAAAGACAGGAAAGCCACTGCTGGAGCTAGAGTTGAGAACAACAGTCACGTATCAAAGTGACAAGTAAAGTAAAAAAACCCCACTTTCGCTTCAGTGACTTCCTAGCCATGGATCCTCAGGGTTTGGCTCCCCTCTGCTTGCAGGCATGTGTGGGTAATAAATAAATCCTATATGGCAGAGAGTGCTTGTGTGGTACTGAGGAAGTTCCAGGGCAGTGAGGCCCAAACAGTGCTCTGCACTCTTATCTGAAGGGATGCATTTAAAGGCTGTAATTTCAGACTTCATAATATCCCTATTGGCCAAGGCAGGCATGGGTTCCTTGACAGATTTCACTCAATGAATACAGATCTATGGTTAATTAGTTATTTCATTTGGACTTTTGGCCATCTGCTTTCCATCATCTGTCAGATTCATGTTTTGTATCTTCGTTAATACCCAGATGTGACTTATTGATATGCTCATGTGCAGGATGGGATGTGCTCTGCCTGGGCCCATCTTGTGCCCTCCATGGCAGACTTGTGAGCTGCTGCTCTTCCTGTTTGTTCCACACTGAAGCTGGTGGATCCAGGCACTTCCTAGTGTCCTGCTACCAGAGCTCAGGCCTGGCCATGGTTTTTCAGAAAAGGCATCCTGCCTGAGGGCAAGCAGGATGCTGCACCACCATTTTCTTAGTGTTGTTTCAAAGCTGCTGCTGTGCCACAGGTTACAAACAAAACTACTGGAAGCCTAGTATTGTGGCTGTTACAGGCCTG